>PVLA01004484.1:35788-49045 GCA_004027455.1 Hydrochoerus hydrochaeris
TCTCATACTACTCACAGAAGGTAAAATTTCACAATTAGCTTTCACAAAGGGGTTATCTAGAGGGTCTCTAGTAACTCCTCTGGAGTTTCTATTTTCGATTTCATATTGAGTATTACATGGAAATATATATATAGGAATTAAACAAATTACAATTATCAGTACAAAACATCCCAAGATCCCCGCGCCCCATTCCCACATGTGGTGTCCTTTTCCTGGAGAAGCGATTCCTTGAAGCGCTCTCCTCCACCCATGGACCTTGTCACATGGCGTGGATGGACTAGGACGCAGCATGGATAGAAAAGGGCGCCGCACATTAGCACCTCAAGCCTTGCTTTCTGTTGATTAAATGTCTTAGCGGGAGTTATACAAGTTTGCTTCTGATGTGAAATGGATATAGTTATGCTACTTTCTGGTTAGTATGTCTTAATAAAATGGGTTATAACAGAAACAAGCTAAGGCAAAACAATCTCCCTCTCTTTTCAAAACATACCTCTGAAACTTTCTAGGTATACACACCCTTTCCTTCATGAATAAGGAAACCACTATGGAGAGTGTCTTTCATAAAATGCTGCCAATAATCTAGAATTCATTATGAAGTCATTAAAATCGATAACAAAAGGAAGTGATACCAAAAGTAAATAAATAAAAGCTACTTTACCACCAAATCTCTAAGTCTCACACACATGCATATTCATTAAGTGGAAAGATACTAGGCCAAATTCTCCAAAACATTGCCTTCGTAGTACATTTCTTTAAAAGGAGTGACTTTTCCAAATTGTTGTGTCATTATGTTTTAGCATCTGTCAGAGTGGGTCAGAACTTGCTGAATGGAAACGGGCCAGAAGTCACACAGCGCTGGGTCTGGTAAATGAGTGGGGGAGGAGCATGGCATGTTTCCTGAGCCTGCCTCTGTGTCGGATGCTACTGGGCAGCAGCATTCACTGTACTGTGGATCTCACCTTATAAAGACACTCAGGAAAGAGGACTTTAAGAACTGCTTCCAAAAGTGGCAAGAACAGTGGGATAGATGTGTATGAAGCAAGAAGTAGTTTGAGGGGAATTCAGGGTAATGTATCTTTTACTGCAATAAATTTTTAAACTTACATATGCACTGTATATTTTGATCACCCCTTCTATCAACCACAAATCCCTGAAGGGCATGGTTTATGGAAGTTGGTACTGACAGGTCATAGGAGACACTTTGATCTTCCTGTCTCCCACCTTCCTTGGATTAATAAGC
This sequence comes from Hydrochoerus hydrochaeris, assembly GCA_004027455.1. NCBI lineage: Eukaryota > Metazoa > Chordata > Mammalia > Rodentia > Hydrochaeridae > Hydrochoerus > Hydrochoerus hydrochaeris. The sequence continues at coordinate 37,029 of PVLA01004484.1, forward strand.
TAAGGCAATTTCAAGCAAAATCCCATGAAACACAAAGACTGCTCTGGAACAAAAGCAGTTTACTATCACGGGAATTTTGACTGCACCCTTTACAGTGTTAGCTATGTGTGCACATTTGAAATTTATTCATTCTTTATTATATGCCTGTTCTAAACACAACTGGTTAAAAACCATAACAAAATTTTCCTTTCAAGAATGCTTTTAAATACAGCAATATACTTAAGCTTCACTTTTAATTAGCTTTATATTTTGAAAATCATTTTCCTCCTTCTACTTTCCTATAGCAAAGATACATTCCTTTTCCTAGAACTGAAAATAGTCACAGACTGATAATAACTGTTTTTGAGAAGTTATTATAATAAACTATAAAACTATTATCTTGTAGTTGAATCACACCAACATAGAATTTTAAGACACATCTCTATGTGAGCAGAATGCATTCTTAATAAGAGATGGGTAAGCTAACTGACAACTGCATGATACACATCGGCTTCCACAAAACAATTGTGCTACTGGATCTCACAGACTTCAAAAACAGAGTAAAAGTTATAATCAGAGAAACAAAATTATTTAGAAAGTCACTAAGAGCACAATAATGTTTCTTGGAACTATATGTTCATCCAAAATACCAAATGCTTTCTATTCAGCTTCTAACTCTGTCTTCACAGCAATCCTTAGTTGAAGTCAGACAGCAGTTCTCTGGGATGAAATAATTCTCATTCAAAACAAAGTATTTTATCCCTGGACATGTACATCAGAAAAATAAAACTGTATGCTTATATTAACACTTAGAGCAGCTTTGTGAGTAACAGCCAAACACTGTAAATGATCCGGATGTCTTCTGGCACATCAAGGGTTAAACACATTACAGCAGCCTGTGATACAGAGTACCACTAAACAACAAAAACAACTATTGGTACACTCAGCAGTCCAGATAAATCTCCAGAAAACCATGCTGAGTGATAAAAACATTCTTTTTTCATCTTGCTGTGTTTGCTCAGGCTGGCCCTGAAGTCTTGGACAGAAGTAATCCTCCAGCCTCAGGCTCAGGAATAGCTGGGATTGTAGGCACCCCACCCCACCACAGCCCTGACTTTCACTTAGAGAATAAGGTATTCTTGAAATTACAGAACTACAGAAATGTAGAACAGATGAGTGGCTGGAGGAGGGGTGGTAAGACAGAGGCAGGACAGAGAGGAAATGGGTAAAAACTGATACCCTGGCAGTGACAGAATCCTTGCATTTTGACTGTGCTGGGATCAGTATTCTGGCTGTCGCCTCTTACAACAGTTTTGTAAGACATCTCTACTGGCAGAATCTAGGTAAAAGGATCCCCACATGTTGTCTCTGACAATAGTATGGGAACTCACAGTTGTCTCCACATCAGAAGGTCCCTTTGCTGCCCAACATTGACGCCCTGGGATTCCTCCCTCTACTTCAGCCCACAAGGCTCAGCAGGCCAGGGACAGCCAGGAGCTTCTGGATGTACCACAGGTCAGCTGACTGGGGCGCAGTCCACCCATGACCAGCAGTTGGCTCTGCAGCACTGTGTGGTTCCTATGAGCGCAGTGACACTCAGCCTTAAGGGTTCGCTGTGCAGAGGGCAGGGGTAAGCACTCCCTCCTGAGGTTGCTAAGTTTTGTTGGTTGAAAAGCTCCAACTAGTGGGACCCACCACAAGTGTGAGATCAGAGGAAGGAAACCTGGGCTTGCAAAGCAAACACCAAGGTCAGCCAGACTTGGATCCTGATGATAGCATGCGTGCTTTGAGGTAACTGTGCCTAAGGCTGCTGCTATCTCCCCATTAAACTTCTCACCAGTATGAACCAAAAATACCCTGTTGGCCTAAACTTGGGGGTAAAAAAAAAAAAAACCTTTACTTTAAAAAGTCTTTAGCAAAGATTAGAATCACATTCAATGCACAACACAGATAAGAATTTCGGTAAACAATGTAGTAAAGCTTGAAATAATTTTCACCATTACAAAAACCTTTTATCATCCCACCAGTAAGCATTCTGTTTTGTGCTTGTATGCCAAAGTGCAATGTCAGTCCTCCCATCTGATCTTGGTGTCCCACCAAGATCCTGCAAACCTGGTGCTCCTGATGGATGCTGCTGTTTTGCTTCCTGCACATTTTTCTGTTGGGGAATATATTCGGATTGATTGTAAGAATTTTTGTATATGAAGGGCATTAGATCTCTGCCTGTCCTATATATGAATGACACTTTATCTTACTGGGCAATCTGACTTTCAGCCTCAGATGAAATGTTCATTCTACTGAGAAGTATTTCATTTTTTATAGTTACACGAATTAATCTTGTTTTTTATTGTTTTAGTGTTTCCTGTCAAGCTAAGAGGATTTTCCTACTCCAGTGTTATGCTTATAAGCAGCTAGTGTTTTCTTCGGTCACTTTTATAGTTTTTAATTTTTATCAAGTACAAATAAAGTAAAAGCTTGTAGCAGTAACATTTTTCCTCAGTGACTGTATTCTGTGCAGACCTGTTTTTCCCTGTGCATTGTTTCCCACTGACTGAAGTGGTCAACTTTCTTATGTGCCAAATCCTTGAACCCAGCTGAGTCTGAGGGCTGATACTGTGAATTAGCACCATACTGTTTAAATTTCAGCAACTCTGTGATACATTTTTTTTGCATCTCTTTAATATTTTCATTTTTCAGAACTTCTCCAGTTTTTCTTACATGTTTATTCTTCAAAGTGAAGCTTAGAATGGTTCATCAAATTCCTCACCTTTACCTCAGGATAATAGGGATTTTGATAAATATTTACAATGCATATAGAGTAAGCTTTAACAGAATCGATTTCTTTCAAGCCATGAGGCTTACTTTGCCTAAGATATGTCCCTCCATTTCCTCAATTGCTTTGCTATAGCCTCAAATCTTCTTCTCATACTATTTTGTAGGATTATACAATTTTATTAATCCAGTTCCTGAGTACTTCCTGTTAAGATTCTGTCTGGCTTGATATGAGGTGTCATTACACTGTAAATGTACAGAGAATATTTTCTCATTTTTTCTGTGTGATGACGTGGTATGTCAGAAAGCTGTCAATTTCATTTATTTTATAATCATTTACCATCTTTATAACTACCTACCTTAACACACTCTTTTTTGTTTTCGTTTGTTCGTTTTTGAGACAGAGTCCAGTTATGTAGTTTGGACTGCCCTAGACCTCACTATGTAGCCCAAGCTGGTCTCAAACTCATGGTGATTCTCCCGCTTCAGTTCCTGAAGTGCTAAGATAACAGGCATGTGCCAGCATGCCTGGCTAAAAATTGCTTACTTTTTTTAAATGTTCAAGTCTGTTATCAGTTTTTTCAATATTTTCAAAGATTGACTTAAAATGCTTAGCAACTGGTTCATTAATAATTGGGTCATTAGCACAATTTAAAATTCAAAAAGTGACTGAAGATTTATAATACATCTATATGCACATAGCAACATAAATAGGCACCCGAGAATCCTCTGGACTGGGACATGTTTCCTTTAAGAATTTAAATATTAGCAAAATATTTAAATTTTAATTATTTATTTAAATATCTAAATTTAAATATTAGCATTAGCAAAAGACTTGGTAGAGTTCTGCCTTAATACCATCACCTTGTATGTGCAGCAAGAGTGTGCTTTCCCCTTAGCTGAGGGACTCCATGCAGCTGCTCCTCTTAGTGATTCTCAAAAATCAAGTAAAAAATCAGAAAAGAAAACATATCTCATCTGTTGATTCAGCTACAGCTTCTCTCAGCAGGTTCACAGCGTCTGATTAACAAAGCACATAAACTTGGCTCTGTGATTCTGTGTTTAGATAATGGCTGAAATCCATTAAACTATCCTTGTACAGTTGATGTTCCGTCAGCCGAACATCCAGCAGATTCCTCTTATAGATTTATAGATTTGATCTGCAATGTCCTGGAACATGCTTTTCCAGCTCTTTGGTCCCAAGCTGATGCTAATTAGCAGGCATTATCTCACAGCTTCTGAGGCCAGCTGGGAAGTGTTCCTAAAAGGATAAACCAAAGGGATCTCAACAAGTTCCCTGAAGACACTAATCAAATGGCAGGATTCTTTTTAACTCTTTGTTGTATTAAATTTTCTTTTCCATATGTCCCATCTCTCACTTTTACTTAAAATTTCTTGCAAAAAATAATAAAGAACTAATATTTTCGAGATCTGACAATATACCAAGCTGATCTCAATGCCTTGAGTGCTTTTATTCATGGCAAGCATTAGTTCTTTTTGACAGCTGCTGTCTCCTAAAATACATAATGCCCAATAAATAAGTTGCTTATTACTTATTTGGCTGATCAGTCAGTATATTTTTCCTAATTTCTATCTAAGTGGAACAGTGATTTCCTTATCCTCCTCTGCAGCTGCCAATTTCACAATAAAAGTTTATTATTAATCAAAAAATGAAAGATATCTGGTGTGCTGTTTGCTTTTGGCTTTTTGGAAAATGATGACATCACAAGGTTTTTATTAGTGTTACATTTTCTCAAAAAGCATGGGGAGCACTACTGAAAATATAACATCTGTTTGACCCTTACTAGACTTTCTTGACCATAGTGACCAGATGACAATAGCCACTCCTATTTCTCACTGATTCTGCTAATAGATTAGTTTGTATGTAAATCCCAACAGTATAGATCAAAGTCCTTCATATGTATATAAAATGAGACTAACAACAGTGCCTATTTGAGTAATTATTATGTGTTGGGTACTGAGCTAAGCACCCTACTTGTACAATTTCATGTAATTATTAGGAATTTGATGCTACTGTTATCTTCATTTTAATGAAGAGAAAACTAAGGCTTAACTTAAAAGATTAAAATCAGAATGCAAAGCTTGAACGCTGATACGTTTGCATATCCACAGAAAGAACCCAAGGACTGTGTCTCTGAGGCTCCCAGCAAAGGGGAATGCTGAAGAATTTAGAGGATGTCTGCAGGGCAGCTATTATGATCATGGAAATGAGACCTCTCTCAGAAAAATCTTCCTGAACTCCACATCAGCCTGTCCAATTGCTGTTGCTCCCACTTGACAAGTGTGACAAGTCATGTGGATAGCAAGCAGAGACAGATCCAAACTCAGGACCTGCAAATCAATATTCCCTCATAAACATGAGGACAGAGGTAACAAACTTGCCCCTCTTAGAGTCACATCTAGGCTTCCTGAGGCTCACAAGTCTCTCACTGTAAACAGGGTGTCCTTCTCCAAAGTACCTGATAAGCTCTACTTTCATAGAAAACAGCACATTTCTCATTTGTGCCTTTTTATGGCCCATTCCTCCTCCTGGATGCCAGGCAGATACTGAGCACACTAGTTAAAATGTGGTAAAGTGCGTCTGATATTGCATACACTTACCTACACAGTTTATAAAATTCACCAGCTCCCTAAAAGCATGTAGATATCTGAACTGTTTCGCCTTCATTATTCTGTACAAGCCCACATGCCAGTCACTGTGGAAAATTTTCAGAAACTCCCCACTGGTTTTCCAAACTCTCCTGTGTGCTTGATGGGGTGCACTGGTTCTGGACCCTGCCTACATGGCAAATGTTGCTGTGTTCTCAAGGATCCTGTGTGTACTACTGTACACCTCAGCCTTCCTGGAAGCTACTTTGGGGATGTGGGTATATGGATGTCTAGACCAGTTGAGGTCATCAGACTACGACTAGAACATTAATCCTCAGAATACAGTTAAGGGTACTGCATGTTCTTAGATTCCATGTGGCACCTGTTCATGCCAAACTAATCACTACTAACTACATTTTGGGTGCTGAGGCATCAGGATCCTGCAGACCCAGGGAGACCATCTTTCTCTATGCAGCCACTTCTGAACAAGGCTAAAGGGCTTAGCTGGACACAGTCTTCAAACACAAACTACCCATTTCTGAGTCTTCCTTCTCTAGCTCTCACTTGCCAAATCCATATTTCTCCTGTCCTAAATCCTTGTAGCCAGAAGCCCAGTGGAATCACTCAAGCCAGCCCAATGCTTGACTAGAGAGACCCCAGAAAACCCTGGCCCAAACTCATCCCTCATCCTGTCCTCTGCCCTGCCCAATACAAGACTTCCCTCTGGCCCTCCATGACAAAGCTGACTCCCTCTGTGGTCCTGTGAGGATTTCTCTCCAAGCCTTGTTCTTGCTCCTACCTGTGGTCACCATGACATGACCATACAACTTCCAACCAGTGCATTCCTAGAATTGTGCATGTTATTTTTAATCTCACTTCAAGTGATGAAACTAAGGCACATTGAGTCTTAACAGTATACCTAAGATAACATAAGAAGCCAAGATCCTGCCCCAGGCAACTATCCCTGGACAGCAGCACAAGCAGGGCTTTGTCTTCCTGCCCTGCCTGTCCTCTATGCACCTAGAGTAGTGTGGGCTTTATGACTTTCCTTGCATTTAACTGATGCACTATAAGGCCACTTGTGCATTTTCCCAGTATTCTCAAAAAGCAATAGTTGTGGATTTTACACTAGCTGACAGTCTTGTCTACTTCACTATCAAAAACCCCACTTTCATTTTAAGTTTTACCCAAGCTTCTCACTTCTCCCCTTCAGAGGTCTGGATGCTTTCTAGTCCACTGGCTTCCTGGTTTTTGTCCACACGCACCTCTCGGAGTTTTGGCCAGCTCAAACACAAAACCAGTCTCAAAGGGCCTGAGACACATGAGGAAAAGAAGAGGCAGTCAGGGAGATGGCAGCCATGAGATACATTCACAAAGACAGGAAAAGGAGCATCAGAGAGGTTGAGAGCTGGTCTTCTCTATTAAATTCACCTCTACTTCAAAACAACAGTATTTCCATTACCAGCCACCAAAAGCTCACAGAATTTGTGCTATACCCAAGCATATCAGTCTAGCAGGATCTGACATGCAATCAGACAGTATAATCCCAAACTTTGGTAAAGAAGCAACAGTAAGGTGATTAACAGCATATTAGGTTAATTCTCTCAGAAAAACAGATCTCAGCATGGTATTAAGCCTGCTAAGCAACTCTCCTGCCTCCAAGAATAGACTTCCTTTTAGCTCATTCTCCCAAGTGTCCTTCAGAGAAGGCCAGAAGATGTCCTTGGAATTCTAGGACAGGAATAAGAACATTCTCTCTAGATCAAGATCAACCATGGAGAACAAAGGACTCCATCTATTAATGTATAGCTGTTTACAGACACCAGTTTTGCCTTATGCATAGTCAGCATTTGTTTAGTTGAAAAACTGTACTTCTAGTAACTATTGACTATCCCAAGTAGATAAGAAAAATCAGTTAGGGCTGGGCATGGTGATGCATGCCTGTAACACCAGCACTATGTGGACTTGGACAGGATTGCTGTAAATTCAAGGTCAGCCTGGGCTACATAGTGAGATGTTATGGTTTGTGTCTGTATGTCCTCCCAAAGCCTCATGAGGTCATGGGTGGGGAGGGCTTTTCAGAGGTGGCTGAATCTAGTTTGTGACTGATTCGTGGTCCAATGCTGGCATTAGTGGTATGAATGCTATACCAGCCCTAGGGTGGGTAGCCTACTACAGTATGAGTGATGGAAAGGGTAGTCCCTACTCACTTTCCCTTGTTGTTTTTGCCCCCATGAACTGTTGTCTGTCTGCCATGTGCCATCGTGATTTGGAGCCAGTCAATTACGGACTGAAACCTCCACAGTCTGCAAACTAAATAAAACTTTTCTCCTTTAATCTTTGGGTATTTTGTCTTAGCAACAAAAGAAAAGTAACTAAAACATGCTAGAACCTGTCTCCATAAACAAAAACAAAAAGTCAGTCAGGGAAACAATACTATATCCTGAGGAAAAGTTCCTAGAATAACACTCCCTCTCACTTCCACAGGTTATCATCCAAAGCAAGAGAGGCAGATGATAGAGTAGATTAAAGCTAGTGACTGTGCCAGGGTTGTGAGCCCTTCCCTACTCAGGATCTGCAGAGAAGAAGGCATGCTCAGGAGGGCCACAGAGAGCAAGCAGGCCAGGCCTGGTGAAAGCAATACCAGCACTTCCCAGAAAGGGTGGATAAGAGAACTCTGCACGGAGCACTGTGTTCAGACCATGGCCCTTCCATGCCTCTCCCTCTGAAACTGTGCCTGTGCCCTGAACACCTCTGCTGCCTTCTCCCTCCCTAAGTGCCAAGGGCTTAAAATACAAGAGTCATGGAAGGCTACTTCCTCTCTCTCTCAACTCTGGGACTCAGCAGAAGTGAAACAGCCAGGTTGAGTCTAGCTTCTTACGTAATTTTGTCAGACTGTGCCAAAGCATATGCTTACGGGAAAACAAATTTTTCACAACTAAAGAAACATCCATGCTGCATGATCAAATCCAGCCTTTAACAGCTGACCACATGACCCTATTTATCTGACCGCTGACCTTTCAACTAGTTCCAACTCAGGATTTATGAGATAGGAATAATGATCCTTTCCGACTTCAAACTTCAATAAAGTGATCAAAAAGCCATTAATAGTTTCTTGGGAGCACCTGCCCTGTACTACTGAAAACCTCATCAAGCCAATTTATCTTCATGATAGTATCAGGCCAAGTGCTATACCACTATTCTATTTGAATTTTACTTGGTTATTGAATCCACAGTCTTAGAACTGAGAATAATTTTATGGATTAGTGACTAAGCATCTTGCCCTAAGTGGGAAAGCTCACTGTTAACATAGTAAAGCAGTGCCTGAGACTTCCCATTCATAGCAGGGTTCCCATCCCATCCCTCCTGTGGTCTTTCAGTGAGATGATTCTACATAATGCCTTCATTTCTTGTATCAGCCCTGAAAGAGATGCTGTGTGGCACAGGTGGATAATGTGTTAGCCATGAAACACCAGGACTGGAAGAACACTAGAGAATGCAAATACCAGCTCTCCTTTTGCCTACTGATGACTGCCAGCCCTGGACAGCATAGCCCCACTATAGCATGCAGCAATTGGATCTTAGTTCTTCCCACTTCCCTGCTTCAAAATGCCCACTCTATCACTTGCCAGCTTTGCCAGATAGTGTCCTTTCTTTCTGACTGACAGCAGAGAAAATCGTGGATACCTAACTTTCTGAGAATAATAAGACATACATTACTATAATTGTAACATAACCCTCTACAGAGACTGTTTTACTAACTGATGTAAGTTACTTTCTCCCAAAAATGTACCATCTACCTTCTTGGCAATAAGATTTCCCATCCTAGCACAGAAAATAGAGTATCAACCCCATTTCTTAGGTAAAAAATAATTTGGTGATGAATGCCAAAGAAAACAGTTGTGTAAAACCATATTAAGTTATTTCCGTAGTAAGACAGGGGCTGTTTAATGAAGCACAGCTCAACAATAATTAAAAATAATAAAGAGAAATTCACTGCATTTGTGCACACTGGACATTTGTCACACATCCTAGAGTACTGGGAATTCAAATCAGAAATATTTCTTACTATAGAAGTAAAAAGTTAGAAAATACTTAAAAGAAACCAAACAGCATTTTGGTCATACTTTTTAAAAAATGGTCTCACTTCAAATGCAAATATGCAAGCTGAGTAAGTGCCACATTTATTATACATTCCCTTGCTGTCTCTGCTGAATAATAATGGGACTGCCAAGATTCCTGCAGCTGTAACACTTTAGGAGGAATTCACTCCAGAGGCTGGTTTTTTGTATATTTCCACGGAAGATGCCAAGATGAATGAAATGCTGACCCAACGAAGAACTGCCACGGGGTGGGCATCTGAGGATGTGAATATAATCAGAGTGCTTCCATCCCCTGAAGTCCATATCCTGAAATCCTAAGACACTGGGTGATGGTGTTAGGAGGAGAGGTCTGTGAGGGTGATTTGGTCCTAAGATCCTGAAAGCCAATTTGACATCAATGAGATTAGCACCCTTGTAAAAAAAACCTCAGGGGCTGGACGCATAGGCTGAGTTATAGAGCACTTGCCTAGCATGAGTAAGGTCCTGGGTTTGAGCCCTAGCAATGCAATTACAAATAAAAGGGACCTCCCTGAGTTAGTGAGATGTCAGCTAATGTGGAACCTGGAAATGGGCTGCACCCCATACTGAATCCACCAGCACTTTTGTCATGAGTTTTCCAGCCTAAAGAACTGCAAGAAATACATTTCTGTGCACAGTTTACAGTTTTTTGCTGCAGCAACACTAGCAGACTGAGACAGGCTCCATCTTCAGAATGAAAGACTAAAAGAATTCAGAATCTGCAATGAGACCACCGCAGAGAAGCACCGGGCAAAACCCAAAGGATGAGCCCCAGGTGGGACCAACCATCAGTGCTCCTTCCTCCCCTCTGAAGAGTGTATCACCTGCCTGGACTGGGAGAAAGGGTGACATGCTGTCCACAGCTACATCCTCTCTCCAATTCTCCTCATCATTTTATGAGCACCTTCCTCTCTCAGCTTGGCCACCTCTTCCACCTTGTAATCCTGCCAAATTTGTTCTCAAAATAAACTCTGGAAGGAGAGGAAACATGCCTGTATACCCTTGGTGTTATCCACAGAACCCAGTATCTAGAAAGTTCTCAAGTGCTTGCTGAATAAACTGCTCACTGAATTTGTTCTCTTGACCTAGAAAGCAAAAGGCAGGAAGGCTATGGGACCACAGTTCATTGCAGACCAGCTCCATGTCAGGCAGATCTGGTTATGGAGCTTGGCCCTATCACTTAATAAGTGTGTGACCCTAGCTAGACTGCTTAACTTTTCCAGTGTGAAGTTATAGTATAAGGATTTAACTAAACTGGAAATATGTTTCTGAGAATTATTCTCCTCATATGACCCAGACAAGGCTGGTCAAAAAGAACTCTGCACAAGTCTGGAAGGCAGAGCCACAGCCCTCATGATTTCCACATTCTGAGCTCTGGACCAGGACAGTTGCTATTGCAGCCCATGATGCGGTCCCTGACCCACAGGCTCCCATTTGGAGCAGGGAAGTAGCCAGGTCTGCAAGTCACTCAACACTTCAGTGTGTGTGGAACTCTTCAGGGCAAGCACCTTTCTCTCAAGCCTGCTCCTCACAGCCACCAGGGCAGAGGGTGACAGATACAGATTCGTCTCTGGTCTCATGGCCTCCAGTGTACCCCCAGTGGGCCATGCTTGTCCTTGCTCATGCCTACTTTATGTCCATTGGCGTCCTCTGCAGACAGACTCTGCATCTAACACAGACAAAACGGCCTTGCATGGACCATTTAACTGCTCCCTTAATTAAGGTTTAGGCCCAGAATGAGTTCACAATTCTGCAACTCAGCGATGTTCTTTCTCTGATTTAACTGGAATGATGCCCTTTCAATGCATTGATTTTATCATCTGGACTATCTATAAGGAAGTAATACCATTATTTTCTCAAAGTTTTGGTAATTAAATGAGTTAATTCCTGTACACCATGTTTGGCACCTGGCATATAGCTTTTCAACAGATAATAATTTATATGAAAATATCCATCAATGGAAGATAATAAAAACTCTCCTGAGATTATCAATTCTTCTGATATATGTGTACATATTAGGAGACAACCATCTATTTGTCAATGATTAATAGTTTACTTTACCATTTATATTTTGTCATCTAAAATGTTAAGGGGCAGATTATCTACTTGCTTATACACTGCTGACTAATAAAAGAAAGCTTGAATTTAATTTTCTTATGTATATTGGTATGAGGATTTGTATTGTTTGTATGTGTATTTTTGTGGGGGGTGTTGAGTAGTAAATAGCTAAAACTCAACAATAGCTGAAGAACTATATACTCAGATGAAGATCTAAAGAAATTCTATACTAAAATTTCTAAGATTTATATACTACAGTGTAGGCTATATGTAGGATATTTTCTGCCACTTATAGCATTGCAGTTTTACTGTAATTTGATAGCTATCAATCCAAATGTTTAATAAGAACACTCTAAGAGCAGTAGACGCAATAAGAATTATTGGTCTCTTGCTCCCCAAAACAGGAAAAAAATCCCATGCATAAATAAGGGATGCATTTTCTTTTTTTTAATTTTAAAGATAATAAAACAAAAGAGA
>PVLA01004484.1:49145-174943 GCA_004027455.1 Hydrochoerus hydrochaeris
AACAAGACAATTGGATATTAACAGTAGCTATCATAATGTCTCTTTCTTTGAAATAGTTGAGCTTAGCTTTACACACAATAATGTCAAACATAACAAAGTAGAATAAACAACTCAAGAGAATGGAAGTATTCCAAGACATTCTGAACCAAATAACCAAAGATGAACAATGGCTGCTATATTATCTCATTTTCCATAAAAAATTTGTTTTTACTATCATACATATTAAAATCCAATAAGACACAACATGATAGAACTAATGGTAATAGAAAAACAAAAGCATGGTAGGACTTCAGAGCAAGATGATATTAAATCAACATTGGCTACCATACTGTCTTGTCTTCAAAGTAACTATTCATACCATCACATATATTAAGATCAAACAAAACAGAATAAAACCATTCCAACCAATGAATGAAGACATAAGACATCAAAGCAGTATAATGGTGAACCATGATTTCCATAAAATCTTCTGTACTCTTACCATTTCTTACACTAGGGAGACTATACAGTATTTAACATGTGAGTTTGATTTATTTCACTTATGAATATGGATTCAAGTTGCATCCATTTATTTATAAATATCTCAATGTGATCATTCTTTATAGCTGAGTAGTACTCCATTGTATAAAAGTACCACAATTTTTTTTATCCATTTCTTGGTTGATGGGCACTTAGGTTGTTTCCAAGATCTGGCTATTACACATTGTGCTGCTATAAACATGGGTGCACATATATCACTGTGGTAAGATGTTTTCAGATCTTCTGGGAATATGTCTAAGAGTGGAATAGCTAGGTCAAATGGGACCTCCAACCCCAGCTTTTTAAGGACTCTCCAGATTAACCTCCACAGTGGTTGCACCAGTCTACACTCCCACCAACAGTGCAGAAGAGTTCCTTTTTCCCCAAAGCCTCTCCAGCATTTGTTTTTGGTAGTTTTGTTAAAAGGGATGCATTTTCTTAGAAAAGCACAATATGCAGGACCTCAAATAATGACAGCATATTCCAGCCTAGCAGTACCTTTTGGGTATATAAATGGACCCCAGTAATGGCTCATGGATCCTATCTGTGGGTGAAAATAAACTCAAAAGACCTGGAGTCTCCAGAGACCACAGTTCTGTCTCCTCTTGTCCTTGGCTACAATGTAGCAGACACAGTATGAATTCTCACTTATAACTCTGACAAAAACCCTGTGGATGAACATGAATATCCACATATAAGATTTACAGAGCTGCCTAAATTATTACAATGCTGGGAAATAGTTTGCATATTTATTATGGCTTTGTAAGACTGAGTTTTAAGGATGCTATTCAAGAGTCTACTTCCACATGGGACCTAGTTTGCAAAAAAGACTACCTTCAAAATTAAAGATTGTAGTGTTATGACCATATGTAATTGAAACATACTACCCTCTTAGTACAGTAAAAATTAAGTAATTTTTCAATGCTTAAAAAAGTGGGGGCTGGGCATATATCCTGGCAAGCATGGGGTGTTGAGTTTGATTTCTGGTTCAAAGAAAAAAATTGTTACCACCCTGTGGCAAAAGCCAAATGTGAAAATAAAGCAGATGGACATTTTATTTATTCTCTTCCTTCCTAAGAATCCTACAAATTTACACTTAGTGCCTACTTTATAAGATGGTTTTATATATTTGGATGTTATACTTCAAGATAAATTCCCATTTAAGCCTATTATCAAATTTGTAAAATTACAAAGATATGATTCTAGTGGTAAAAATTATATATGGACACTAAAAAATAGTGTCCATAATAGCATATCTAGATTTCATCTGTTTTCATATTCTGCTGTCTCATGTATTCTGCATTTCTGGCACAGAGTACTGGGCTCTACACCTTACTGGGTACCTATCCATGTTTTTGTTAGATGCCTACATTCACCCAGTGGTTACCACAGCAGGAAAATGTCTACAAGCATTCAGAACTGCCTTACTGCTTAGTAACCAGCACTAAAACATCAAATCAGAAAGTGCTGGGGACCACAAATGCACAATGGCTAATTTTGTGCATTTCCCTAAGGGATAAATGGAGATTTGGGATTACAGTATCACCCTTCTTAGCATAAAGTCATCTCTACCCTACTGAGTCATTCCAGAATTGTCTGTTTCCTGCTGCGTCATCAACCTCTGAACCTCCCTCTAGCCCCTCGTATCACTGTATATACCCACTGCATCGTACACGCCCACTAAATAGTGGCTGGTTTGGAGGATCTGGATCTCTGCCCATCCTGAGGCACTGACCTCCCAGTCCCCCTTCATGCATTGCTAAATTTGTCTCTGTTTCTTATTTTATCCTTTCACCATACCCTTGTCACAGGCAGTTGGGGATCTTGGTTAGGTCCACGATAAAAAAGCACAGATTTCAGAAACATACAGAGGGTATAACAGCAGGCCGCAGTATCTTCAGTGTTTCCACCTGATGTCACCTGCCTACCTCCTGGTAAGCCAGTGGGCCCAAGCTGGCTTGGCCCCAGAGGCCCAAGCCATGGTTTCTGTCTTCTTTCTATCTCCATCTAGCAGCTCCCTGAGCACTCAGTTCTCTATAGCAAGGGGCCAGTTTAAACCCTGTGTTCCCATTTGAGGTCAAAGTTAGTAACTTCCTTCAAGTGTGCTCAGGACAGCTTCTGACTATCCTGAGAATTGTTTTCCTTATATAGAATTCTCCTAAACTTAATCACATAATACATAAAAATTGAACTAAGGAACTGCTTTAGAACAAGAAATACTTGGCTAACACTTCTAAAAAGAGCAAAAGCAATGCAGTTTGGGTGGTCACTTTCTCCAAAGCCTGGCTTTGGAGACTGCACACTGTCAGAGCTCCTAAGCATCTCTGCTATCAGCTTTGTTCGTTAACACTTTCAAATGTGCTAGAGAAAGCAAAGAAAGTCTAGTAGCTTTACAGAAAGAATCAAAAGAGCCTGAGTTTGCACTTCATCATTGGCCCTTTTCTGATTTTTGCCCCCTTTTCAGATTTTAAGAAGAGAGCATAAAAAAGCTCATTCTCACAAAATGCCTTGGGAGGTAAAAAAAACATTTGAAAGAATTTCAAATCTCATATTATGTAACAATGAATATACACTAAAAGCCCATATAGAATGAAATAAGGTTTATACTTTGTTTGAAAATTCTTATAAAAATATAGTTTATGTAAACATAGTTTCCTGAATAATCTACACTTTGAGCTCCTCTTTATCCTGAATGCCCAAAGAATTTAAGAAACAAAGAGACAAGGCCAAGAAAAAGCATTAATGTGACTGACTATATGTTTTATATACCACCATCTAATGGCATCTTCCCAATAAAGGTCTACTAGTTATCTTACCCGTGTCAGCTGTGGTACCTAAGCTTTGCAAAGACTGAGTACACACTGGAGGAAAGTCTACTGTTTAGAAAGAAATAGCACATCAAGTTATATGGAACATAAATACACAAACCATTTTTCTTAACTATTATTCTTTCAAAATACAACCCTTATTTCACTCTCATAGAATCCAAGGTTAACTGGTGCAAACCTCTAATCTTTTCAGTAATTTCACTGACTGGATCTCATGTTTCCTTAGACAATCTCGGAAATGAAGTGTTTGAGATGCATCCATCCATCCATTGTAGGACAACTCTGACTGGCAAATCTTCAGAAATCTCGTGGATGACCATCTCATCAAGGGAGGGTGAAATTCTGCTTCCTACTAGAGTGTTTCCTCTGCTTCACTGTACCTGAGGAAAAATACGCCTCGCTTTCTCTCCCCTCTGGAACTCTACAGGAAGTGGTATAAGCCCCTGTGTTCAGTTAGTTGAAGATAAGATGACCTGGACACCTCCACAAGGCTCATGCTGAATGTGGCCACTTGTCATGGCCCTCGCCTGAATGTCTTCACTCACTCCACTTTTACTGCTGCCACAACACAATGGAGGGTGAGGAGTCTGTGCAAGACATTTACTCCCTGCAGTTTTGAGGGCTGGGAAGTCCGAGGTGAAGGCGCTGCCATTTAGTGCCTGGTGAAGGCAGTCTGCTGTGTCTCGATGGCAAAAGGCCAGCACGGGAGGAAAGCAGCCCCCAGGCCATGTCCATCAGGGTGCACCCTTCACCCAGGAGCGTGCATGGAAACTCAGCCCTGGGAATTAGGGGGCACAGTCAGACCACGGCCACTTCTTCCCCTCACCCTTGCCCATAGTGCACCTCTGCCAATCCATACCAGCAAGTGTAGTACTAGCAGCTCAGGCGACTTCCCAACCACCTCAACCAGCAGGCTTTGTGCTTACCAAGTGGAGATGAAGCCATTTAACCCAGCCTTGAGGAGTAAGACTCGGTGATCAATACCCAAAACCTTCAAAAGAGTGGCCATTACATAAATTCAACACCTAATATATGCAAGAAAAGTGTTTCAAATTCAAGCATCATCTTAAAAAATGACTTGCATGGACAGGCTATCAGCTACTAAACACAGGAGGATGGACAAGAAATCGAGGAAGGTGATTCAGAACTAAAGCACCTAAAAGAGAAAGTGAATCTCTGAGCATTACTAGTTCTAAATGAAAAATTGGGGAAATGTCCTATTTATGTGCAAACCTTATGAGGAGATGGCTCTTAGAAGAAGCCAGAACAGTTTATGGGATGGTCTGTTTCTAACACTGATTGTGTGGGACTGTCCATACCAACAACCAGTTCTCCAACTCCCCAAACATCAGCTGCACAGTCAGCGAGATGGTTCTGTACAGCCACTAACTCCCAGTAGGCATCGGACCACACAGGGAGGATCAATCCTGGGCCTTCCATGCTTCTGACCCACCAGCCACAAAGCGGGCTTTTCCAACTCCTCCCTTTCCCGTGACCCTTTGCCACACAGCTCACAGAACTGGGGGAGAGGGTTTAACTCACCATCACCAGTTTGTCTGCATTAAGGATGATCCACAGATCCTGGTCATGCAGGAATTACAACTGGTTTCAATGCAATTGTGTGATTTTCTCAAAGTCTGGCATACACATTTTCTGAGCCATATCTGACTACATGCCTTCTGCCACACATTCATACCTCACAGAGAAGAATGAGGAAAGCTGGAAAAAACAGGTATTATCTATAAACAGAGGTCTCAAGATTAAAATGTATGGGACCTTTCCAAACTGGAAGGAAAAACCAATCATCAAGGCTTCAGGACACATTTTTAAAGAGCATAAAAATCACACCTGAGGGGATATAATATAAAACATGTTGTATGTGTTTTACCTACAAGTAAATCAAAAAGTCAAATTTCCAATTCTAAAATCAAAAGTAACATTTTATTTCCCAAAGATTTACTTTGTAACTGTCTATTCATATAAAAATCTACTGTTACTAAGGCAGCAAGTTACTGCTATGGCAAAAACATTCTTGTCTCTCACAGTGGTATGTGTGGCCTCCTTGGCAAAGTGTTTGATATTTAAATGAAACTCATACAAGAACAAAAAAAACTCAATTTTATTGTTAAATCTACAGAAAATATACTAATCAAAACTGAGCAAAAAGAATGCCCATCATGAGTATCAGAAATATCTGCCACTCTCATCTACCTATATTTAGGTAGAAAGTCTCTATTGCTTTGATGAGCTGAAATAAATGGAAAGACAAAAATGCAAAATAAGAACAAGATTTCATAAGGGAAATAAAATATGTTAAAGACCTAAACAACACATCAATTGCAAAGACTATATAAATACGAAGTATTATTCATTGTTCAAGCTGTCCAACAGTGTAAAGTTGAAACCGTTTATGAAACAGTGTATGACCATCACCAAGTGCGTGTGGTGGTCCAGGTGGAATGCTGACTCCATTGGCTTTCGGACATTCTTCTGGGTGTCCAGATGGGTCACAGAGGCACAGCCTTGGGTGGTACTATTTCCTTCCTCTTTCACTGGTCCTCTGCTCTGTTACCTGGCCATCACTAATGGTGCAGCATGACTCAGCCATGCCCTTCTGCCACAGGGGCTTTGTCTGGGAGCCACTGGATCATAGACCAAAACCAGAAGCCAGCTGTGGCATGTTGAACTCCATTATTAAAGAAAATTTGAAAGCAGAGTTTCTTTGCTTCTTTAAATGGTTGTAAAATCATTCACAAGTGGAAAGAACTTACAGAACTTTTTACTTATTCAGTGTAAGAAAACGTGCATAAGCTCTGTTGAAACCTGGGCCAGCATTTACTTGTTATATGACCTTGATGTTAATCTCCTGGTGTCTGTTTCATCATCAGCTAAACAAGAACCACAGCATGAGGACTCACAAGTTAATATGCCAGACCCCTACTTACGGTGACCCCAATAAGTGTCACTGTCAATGCTGCTGTTCTTACAAAGAGAGAACAGAATAAAGATCTTGTGTTTTTACTATTTTTATATTGAGAAACCACTGAATATATTGAAAAGAAAGGAATGATAATCCTGGACTGGTGACAAGATTCTTTCCTAAAGTTTTTTTGAATTGACAAATAATTGTACATATCTATCATATACAGCATGTTTTGAAATATGTATACAGCGTGGAATGGCCAAATTGAGTCAACTAACATATGTATAGCTTCATATACTTATGAAGTTTTGGATATGACCCCAAAAGCATTCATGTAGAGAACACTTAAAATACACTTTGGCAATTTTCAGGAATAAAATATATTGTTACTAACTACAGTCACCCTGCTGTACAATAGATCTTTTAAATTTATTCCTCCACTCTAACTGAAATTTTGTAGCTTTTACCCAACATCTTCCCATCATCCCCCACATCTCACTCAAACCTGGTAACCACTGTTTCACTCTATTACTGAGCTCAACCTTTTCAGGTTCCACATATAACCAAAAACACAACAGAGGTCTTTCTGCACCCAGTGTATTTTACTTAACCTAATGTCTTGCAGATTAACCCAAGTTTGTAAAATGTTAGAATTTTCTTCATAAGCAGTATTGTATTGTGTATACCACATTTTCTTTACCCATTCATCTACTGATGAATACTTAACAATTCCATATCTTGGTTATTGAGAATAATACTGCAAAATAATAAAATTAAAAAGAGAGAGAGAGAAGTGTACTGTAGTAAACAAGGAACTACAGATATTACTTTGACATACTGACTTCATTTCATTTGGATATGCAACCCTGTAGTGGGACTGCTGGATCACACAGTACTTCCATGTCAATTTTGGAAAAACTTGCTCCTTTTTTAACAGCAGTACTAATTTACATCACCTTCAACCCTGCACAAATCCTCCATTTTTTCCACATCCTCATTACTACTTATAATCTCTCACCTTTATTGTAATAGACATTCTGCAGGTGTGTCTCACTGTAGTTTTAATTTGCATTGTCCTGATAATTCGTTAACATTTTGTCATCTGTTAGCTGTCTGAATGTCCTTTGAGAAATATCTCTGCAGATTCTCTGCCTGTTTTTTAGATTATTTTTTATACCATTCAGTTTCTTACATACTTTGGATATTAATTCCTTATCAGATGTATAGACTACACATATTTGTCCCATTCTCAAATTTGTCTCTTCCCCTGTGGTGCAGAAGGTTTTCAGTTTGATATATCCCTATTTGTCTATTTTGGCTTTTCTTGCCTATGTATTTGGGGTCATATCCAAAAATTATCATTTCTCATAACAATGTCCTGGAGCTTTTCTCTTGTTTGCTTCTAATAATTTTATAGTTTGTGGTCTTACGTTTATGTCTTTGATCCATTTTAAGTTAGTTTTTTATGATATGAAGGTTTAATTTCATTGCTCTTCTTATGGCTATCCAGTTTTCCAAAAATCATTCACTGATGAGACCGTCCTTTCTCACTGGATGTTCCTTCTTTTTTTTAAGAGAGAAAAAACATAAAAATTTCAAAACATGATAACTATAGAGTAATACTGGTTAGTACATTGCAGATCATTATCTTTAAATTACTCAGAGTACAAGCTATCTGCATTTTTGTTCCATGATTAATGTGTTTTGAGATTTTGTTGTAGTTTCTCCTTCACCTCCTCCTTCATCCTTCAATAAAATGGATTTGAAAATAAACAAATAAAAAAAGATATCTGCATTTAATTGTCCAAATAATATTAGCACAAACTTTTCAAGGAACTAAAAGAAATTAGTAGTATAACTATCTTAATTATCATACAGACAGAATATTAGATAGTGTTGCTGATTCTCCAAATGAACCCTTTTGAGTCATTTTCCTTGGAAAATGATGTATGGTATGAGGATCAACATAGAAATATCCTCATGGAAAAGAAGTCTGCTACAACTACTCATTTTTAGAGCTCTTACAATTTCTATATTCCTGAAAACAAGCAAAAGACACAAGTAGATTGAAAAGACAGGAAATAATGGTGACACAATGCAGTCTTCACACCATATCCAACTACCAGGTGCACACAGAGTATTCTCTAAGTAAATCCTAAGCTTACTCTGAGGAAGAGAATATAAAGTTATAAAGGTTTCCCACCGCATACATACAAATACAGTATATAACCGAGTGCTCTGCTACCCCCTGAAAAGTACCATACATTTGTAAAGTATATAAAATGGGACAGCAGGACCTATGTTGTGAGCTGTCTCACACCAGCAACATTCACCAGGAGGTGGAGTTTCAAATACTGAAATGTAAACCTAAAATGTTTCTGTGGCAGAAGAGTAAACTGCCAAATTTCTTCAGACCTCAGCTTGAAGTACCCGGTTGGTTTTGTTTAGATTTTCTCAAAGCCCATGCATAGATGATTATTAGCAACTAAAGCTTGATGGCCCCGTTGCACAAGCAAGCAGCCCAGTGAGTTCATTCATTACTTCATTCTAGTCTCAACTTGCCAAACAAGAACCACTTCTTACTCAAACCAGGAATAAAACAGTGGTTCTTTTCTCCCACACTGTGCCCAGGATGCCGTAAGCAGATGGATTAAACCTAGCCTTCTGTCTCTTAAATAAAACTTGTAAATCAGCTAGAGCACTTGCTACCAGCCCATCAGCTGAGGCTTGGCAGGAGGATAAAAGGAAGAGTGGGAGACGCTCTAATAAAGCTTTGGAGGCCACGTCCTGCACTTTCACGGGGCAGGGAGGAACTGCTGTGCCCTAAGCCTCCTGAAGCAACCACTGTGCTCACCGCCCACACCACCTTCTTCTGGGTACAATTAAACACAGAACCTGACCCCAAACCCATAATGCTCACTCACACACACCTTGATTTCACTCATTTGATTAAAAATAAAGCCACTGGTGGCCTCCTGAGCATCCTGTCAAAAGCTGGCTTCACATCCCAGGGGGAGTGAGAGAGAAAGGAGCTGCCCAGGTACCTGATTCCTGCACACCTGGGGTGGCCCCAGGGCAAAGGCAGGGAAAAATAAACATGCCCCCCTGCTCAGCCCGGAAGCCTGTGCTTCCCAAGTGGGAAGAGCATGAGTAACATTACCTGCTACTTTGGGCTCTTGATCCAGTTAGCCAGATGGAAGGGGAGTCAGAACAGCCACAATGCCCACTGCCTGTGGCCTGTTCTCCTGTCACTAGCGGTACCTCACACTTTGCTCACAGCAGCCTGGCTCCTGGCCACACCTCCACACACAGTGTGGGTGACACAGGTGACCAGAGCAGAGGTGGCCAGCACCACACCAATGGCATTTCTCAGTCACACTGGGGTTTCTTTCCCTTTTCAACTGTCCGGTCTCCAGGACAGCAGCTAGCCTGTACTTAAATTGCAGGCAGTTCAGGAGCTCTCTGGGTCATTCCCTTGAGCACCAGTTCTGGCTTAGGTTCTCCTTTTACCTTGGGAAGCAGCAGCCCACTTTCCTGTGCTGCTGCCCACCCCGTCTCACCGTGGGCAGGTACTGGCTAAGCCACTGGCTCTTTTCATTCTGCACTGCGTTGCATTTTCCCAGCAGATCTATTTTTTTTATGGAGAATTATGGATTTAAATTAGGCCTAAGCAGAAGAGTAGACTTCCCCCTGCATATTGTAGAAAGTGAAAATAACAGTTCACATAGGTCACTCTTTTAATGGGTAACAGCTCCAGTTTTTCCACATTATTTAATATTTTATGTAAAAACTTCAATATTTACTTTAACCTCAGTCTAAGCAACACAAATCTGTCCAATTATGTATTTTACAAGTGTATTTTTTCTAATTTATATTACATTTAAATATATACTGCCACATATTTTTGAAGTTCACTCATGTACCACCAAAAGAATAGCATCTCAACTGTCATCGACAGGAAGTGTTAACGAAAGGCTTGGACTGAAGTAGGAAGAGCTTTGATACAGCAAAGAAACATGAAGTAGTAAGAGATGTGGAAACTGAAGCACAGGAGAAACTGGTCTGCCAGGCATAAACTAGATACATTAGTTGTTAAAGGACCTGGATTTGAGAAAATCAGAAAGCTGCATGCATAATAGCCATGCCGGGTAGTGAGGGCCTGGCTGCACTGAGGAATTCAAAGCAGGAGGTGGGGCAAGTCTCATGACAAAAACCACAAAGGAATGGAAAGTGAAGGCGACACTTCTTCCAGCATGGGTGACTGCTAAGAGACAAATTTAAACAAAAATGTCCAGTAAGCACTTAATGATATTGTTCAACAGCCTCTGTGGCGGACAGAACCTTCTGCATTGTTCTGGGCATTACCATCAGAGATCAGACAGATAAACTCACAGAATGGATGCACATTCCACATGAGAAGAAGAGAGGAGAAGGCAGTCACAGATTACAACTGTGAAAAGTCAGCTTCTGAGCCAATGTTCAACCTCAGCAGCACATACGAAAGACTGGTATCTTGGTTACATTCTTATTGCTAGGACAACATATCTGGCACTCACAAGTTAAAAGAGGAGAGGTTTCTTTCAACTCACAGTCTGTAGAGGTTTCAGTCCATAGTCAGCTGGCTCCAAGGAAGGGCAGTATGGCAAAGGGGCATCACAGAGGAGAAACAGCCAGAAAAAAGCAGCTTTTCTTCTTTCCTTTTTATTCCTTCAGGCTACAGGACTATGGTGCCACCCACACCCAAGGTGGGTCTTTCCTCTTCAGTAAACCCATCACCCACACTTAAAACTGTATTGAACCTTCAGTGGGCAATATAGCGTCACATACTCATGATCCAGTCACTCCCGAAATCTACCTATGAGTGTATGAAATTTCTAGGTTCAGGGGAGGGGAATCTAGATATAAGCCACAACAACTAGGGGCCTGAAAAATTACCAGGATCTAGATCTCATCCCAGATCAATTAAATACAGATCATTGTGAACACAGCATTAATACTTTTTTTTTTTAAACCAGATTAGGATTCTGAGAAGTCTGGAAATTTTTAAACATATAGCAAATTTTAAATTAAATATCTTAGGGATGGAAGACAACAGCAACCTAATCTATTAGAACATTTTCCAAATGGAAATTTAAAAGATGAGGAAACATATGAACATATTAATAGTTATTTTATATGAGTAGGAGTTACAATGTTTTAATTTTTTATAAGTTGCCATTTTTACAATTTTTTTCTCATTTTATTACAGCACTTTAGCTACTTTAGTTACATGGCATCTGTTCTGGATAGACAATTTTAATACAACAAAAAATGATACTTATCTATGTGTATATTGTCAGTTTTTCTTTCTGAGTGTCCTATATCTGTGTATGATTATGGAGGATACCTTCAGAATGATTCTTTCATCTTTGCAAAGGGTTTCTAAAGCCAACATGGGACATGTTTGTGAAATGTGCCCTTGAGTTTGAAGGCTGGTTTTCATTTAGTTGGGAGAGAGGAAATGTTTTTATCATGCCAAGAATTCAAGGTCTATCAGAACTGTTTCTACTTTTCATCAGGAGGCAAAATTCACACTGCATCTTACATGGAGATGGGGGCTTGGCAGAACGCAGGGAAGGATGGAGTTTGTCCAAGGAGGAGCTGGCCCATGTGTGGCACTAAGTGGGCAGAGTGCACAGAGCTGCATGGAAATGGGCAGGACAGAGCTGCTGGACCCAGAGAGAGGGTCCCAGAAGCCACAGGAAAGCAAAGCTGCAGTGACAAGGAAAACAAAAGCAATCTGAAGGGAGAAAAAATAGTTGTCAAAATGACAAAGTTACAGCATTGAGAGTTAGACAATGGGAGTCAGAAGAATTGTGGTAGGTTTACAAAACAGGTGAGAAAATCACAGAACTGCTGGAGCAGAAGAGACCAGTCAAGAGCAGGGACCTAAAAGACCTGTTTCTTAGGAGATTTTTAATCTGCAGGTATTTTACATGTTTAATATTAGCTTAATATGCACTTAATAAATGTGCTCTATTAGATAAGAGAAAGAAGCTCTGATGTACAATGGCACAGGAGGATAACTGGAAAACAATGCAGTGCATAGATGGGCCACTTCCAAGATGCAGCTCTTATGAACTGTGCTGCTACAAACACGGGTGTGCATGGGTCACTGTGGAATGATGTCTCTAACTCTTGCGGGAAGATACCTAGGAGGAGAATAGCTGGGTCAAGTGGAATTTCTTGTTTTAGTTTTTTGAGACTGAATGGATAAAGAAAATGTGGTATTTATACACAATGGAGTATTGTTCTGTCATAAAAAAGAAAAAACTTGAATCATCTGTAGGACATTGATGCATCTTGAGATCATAATATTAAGTGACACAAACTAGACAAGCTTAAATATGGCACAGTTTCTCTTTTATGAGAAATTCAAAGTATAAAGAAATTAAAGAACAAACTAAAACATAGATAATAGAAAACAGCGTGTTAGATCTTTTGAAAAAAAGAGGGGAGGTGGAAGGGAGAAAGGGGAAGAGAATGAAAAAATAATTCAGATGTGTTACATATACATACTAACTCCCCAAAAGAAATATGATCACTATGTACTATAAACATGTGCCAACAAAAAATTAAATTTTTAAAAAATAAAATAAATTTTAAATTATAAAGTAATGTAGTGCATATTGCCAAAAGCTATAAGAAAAGGATTTTGAAAGCTTGTACCATAAAGAAATAATAAATGAGATAGGTATGTTTAACCTAATTTAAACATTATACAATGTGCATGTTTACAACATCACATGACCCTCATTAATATGTACACCTTTTAAGTTTTCATGTATCAGTTAAAAATAAATTTAATTTTAAAATGCTAAAATATAAAAAGAAAACAGAAATGTTTTCCAATCCAACTGAACCTAGGACACAGTGATCTATTCAAAGAAAGTAAGATCTCTCAACTTTGGCAAGGCAACAGAAACATCTGAAGAACTTTAAAAGACTGTTTATATTTTTCCATTTAATTTCTTTTATAATTGATTTATTAAACTTTTCAGGTAAAATTTAAAAACAAAAGATGATGCTTTCTTTTTAGCTAAAAGTTTAACTCAACAGAGTCATGCAGAAAATCATTGCTAGCTTTACTGAACAATTCTAGAAGGTCTGAACATCAAGGCACCCTTTCCTCCAAGCAACTGACCTATAATTTTCACACTGAATTTTTTATGTCGTTACATTAGGAAATGCAGGTTTGTTATTCTAGACTGAATCAATACTTTCATTCCCAATTCAGATGATCTCCACTCTGAGAAAGAAAGATAATTTTGAGATCTACAAGGCTAAATAAGAGTCTCAAATTCAAGTATCTGATCACTTTCAACACACTTTAGAAAAAAGACACTGATTAAGATACTGAAAGGAAATTACCAGTTTCTGGAAAAAACATGACATTCAGAGAAAAGTAAAATACTTCTCATGAAAATATTATTGCTAAAATATTTAATTTTTCAGGAAAAATATACCTTTGCCACCAGATCTGATGAGCTAGAATTCGTATTAAGCATTTCTTCCATATGTACTTAAATGTACATATCAAGGTTTCCCATTTGCAAATCTAAGATACAGATAAAGTTGTTTTTATAATATTCTCAAAAGAAAGAGCCAAAAATGCAAGCACTTTATTTTCCTGAATCAAACTAAAATTTCTTTATACTTTTGAAACATTTCCTCCATGGGTAAAATGAAAAGAATCATTTTATTAATTGATACTAAATACTCCAAAAATTAAATACATTTCAACCTGGTAATATAGCAAAAAGAGGCACTAGTATAAACCTAGAATATAAAAATAGCAAAAAAAAAATTGCACCTAATGAAAGAAAGAGAAACAGGTAACTATTTGTGGAATGACATTCACAAGCTGTTCTGCCAGGCCTTCGCTGCACGCTTCACAGACTGACAGTTTGTGTATGCCCAGTGACCTCCTTGGACAGCTCAGCTCTGATTAAAGAAGCACAGCTGAGGACCTTGTGCCAGGGCAGGGAGAGGTCCCTGTGGTCACAGAAGACTGGACATGAAAACTCACCACTCAAGTTTATGTTTCTGCCCCTGACCTGATTCCCCTTTTTTTCTCTAAGCCTGACTATCCTTCCAGAAATTATCATAGCTTCCACACAGGTTTGCCAACCACATCTTCCTCTCCATCTCTTTTTCAAGAAGGAGACATTTATTTATTTTTATGGGTACACTTTAGATACATATGACAAAAACCTTCACCATAGGGTATTTGTACCTGTGTGCGGTATAGCCTGACTCCTATTCCCTCGCCCCTCCCAACCCTTTAACCACTCTTGCCTTCCTTATTTACAAAAGGTTTGTTTCTATTCTTTGTTTTTTTTGGCCCATCCTTCTTTTCCTTCTCCCCTCTCCATTCCTCCCCTTCTCACTTACATATTTTCTTCCCATTTCCCGTTATCTTTTATATATTTTGGCCCTTATTTACACTTTTGGTTTCTCATGTCAGAGAAAAAAACGTGGTGTTGAGCATGTATGTGTGTGTGACTTATTTCACTTAAGAATATGGTCTCCAGGTGCATCCATTTAGCTAGAACTGTCTTGAGCTTATCCTTCTTTATGGCAGAAAAGCACTCCCTTGTATAAAGAACAATCACACCTTCAGTATCCATTCATTCATTGATGGGCATCTGGGCTGTTTCTAAGATTTAGCTGTTTTACACTGTGCTGCTATAAACATGGGTGTGCATATATCATTGTGGTACAATACTTTTAAATGAAAATACATGAGTCAAATAGAACCTCTGGTTCTAGTTTTTTGAGGTATCTCCACACTGATTTCTACAGTAGTTACACCAAACTACACTCTCACCAACAGTGTAGAAGGGTTATTTTATCCCTATAACCCCTCCAGTATTTATTATTGGTTAATTTCTTGATAACAGCCATTCCTTCTGGGGTGAGACAGAATCTCAGCATTGTTTCAATTTGTATATCTCA
The DNA here is from genome assembly GCA_004027455.1 of Hydrochoerus hydrochaeris. Classification (NCBI taxonomy): domain Eukaryota; kingdom Metazoa; phylum Chordata; class Mammalia; order Rodentia; family Hydrochaeridae; genus Hydrochoerus; species Hydrochoerus hydrochaeris. The sequence goes on from PVLA01004484.1 coordinate 64,413, forward strand.
AATGACCAGTGAAGTTGAACATTTTTTCATATATTTATTTGTCATTTGTATTTCTTCATCTGATAAGTGTCTCTTCATTTCAGATGCCCATTTTTGGATTCAGTCTTTAAGTTTGAGGACCTGATGTTTTTGAGTTCTTTATATACTGTAGATACTAGCCCTTTGTTTAAAGAACTGGTAAAAAATTTTCCCACTCTGTGGGTCTCTCCACTTTGTCAGTGGTTTCTTTTGCTGTTCAAAAGCTTTTTAATAAATGAGATCCAACTTGTTCATTCTCTGGTATTTTCCATGTAATTGAAATTTTTTTCATAAAACTTATCTACACCAAGGTCTTCAAAAGTTCTACCTAATCTATCGCTCAGCAGATTCAGTGTTCCTTTTCTAATATTTAGGCTATCTATTTCAATTTTAGTTTAGTGCATGGTGAAAGATATGAGTCTAATTTTAACTTCAGCATGTGGAAAGCCAGTTTTTCCAGCACCATAATAAAAGAGGCTATCTTCCTCCTAGTGAATATGTTTGGTTCCTTTGTCAAAGATAAGGTAACTCAGTATGTTTGGAGTTGTTTCTGGATCTTCTAATCTCTTCCACTGATCTTTGGATCTGTTTTTTGGTTTCTGTTTTTGCTGTTGTTGTAGTTGTTCTTTTGTTTTTGTATTTGCCAGTTATGCTGTTTTTATCACAATAGCTTTGCAGTATAATTTCAAGTCAGGGATTGTGATGCCCCCTTCCTTGACATTGTTGCCCAAAATTGCTTTTGACATGCTGGGTATCTTCTGCTTACAAGTGAATTTGAGGATTCTTTTCTCTAATTCTGTGTGATACGCTATTGGTATTTTGATGATGACTGCATTAAATTTGTGTAACAATTTTGTGCAAGAGGCCATTTTAACTGTATTGGTTCTTCCTACACAAGAACAAGGGATATCTTTCCATTCTCTTGCATCTTCTTTGGTCTCCTTTTTTCCGTGCATCAAAGTATTCAATATAAAGATCTTTTACTGCCTTCAGTATTTTGATTCCTAGATATTTTGTTTCTTTGCATGCTATCATGAAAGGTGTTTTCTAATTTCTCTCTCAGGGAGTGTTATTCATGTACAGGAAGGCTATTGATTTCTGAGTGTTGACTTTGTATCCAGTTACCCTACCGAATTTGATTATTAAATCTAGAAGTCTTTTGGTGGAGTTTTTGGGATCTTCTATGTAGAGTATCATACCATTCTTAAATAATAACTTCACTTCTTCCTTTTCTATTTTTATTCCCTTTATTTCTTTGTCCTATCTAATTGCTCTGGCTAATGTTTCCAGAACTATCTTGAGTAATAGTGCTGATAGTGGACACACTTATCTTGTTCCTGATTTTAGAGGAAAAGCTTTCAGTTTTTGTCTATTTAATATGATGTTCACTGTTGGGGGGTTTTTTGTTATTGTTTTGATTTTGTTTTTTTGTTTTTTTGTTTTTTTTTTGTCTTAAGACAGGGTTTCACTATTTAGTTCAGGCTGGCCTAGAACTCACTTTGTAGCCCAAATTGGCCTCAAACTTGCAGAAATCCTCCTGCCTCAGCCTCCTGAGTGCTGGGATTACAGAAATATACAACCATGCCCAGTTAACTGTTGGTTTGTCACAGGTAACTTTTATCAGATTGAGATAACAACAGTCTATTTCAATTTTCTGTAGAGTTATTATCATGAATGGGTGTTGGGTTTTGTCAAATGCTTTTTCTGCCTCTACTGAGATTAGGATATGGTTTTTGTCCTTGGTTCTGTTAATATGGTGTCTTACATTTATTGATTTGCATATGTTGGACCATTCCTAAATCGCTGGGATGAATACTAATGGTTATGGTGTATATCTTCTTGATGATTTGCTGCATTCTCCTTGCCAGAACCTTATGAGGATTTTTGCCTCTACATTCATTAGGGAGATTAGCCTGAAGTTCTCTGTCTGGTTGGATTTTTCTCTGGTTTTGGTGTCAGGATGATGCTTGCTTCCAGGAATGAATTTGGGAGTATTGCTTCCCTCTCAATTTCATTAAAAAGTTTGAGAAATAATAGCTTTAGAACTTCTCTAAAATCCTTGCAGAATTCGGCAATAAATCCAACAGAACCTGGGCTTGTCTTTGTTAGTACGTTTTTAATTATATCTTCAATTTTATTGGTTTATTTAGAATTTTTGATATTGGTTTATTTAGAATTTTTAGATTGATATTGGTTTATTTAGAATTTTTAAATCTTCTTAACTCAGCTTTGGTAACTCAATGTATCTAGGAATATGTCCATTTCTTCTATATTTTCCATCTTATTATGATATATATTCATGTAGTAGGTATTGATAATCTTCAGCATTTCTGCAGAGTCTGTTGCGATTTCACACTTTTCATCCCTAATTGCATGGATTTCAGTCTTTTCTTTCCCTTTTTTGATAAGGTTGGATAAGGGTTTATCAATTTTATTTAATCTTTCAAAAAGCCAACTCTTTGATGTGTTGATCCTTTGTACTGTTTTCTTAGTCTCCATTGCATTAATTTTTGCTCTGATCTTTGTAATTTCCTCCCTCATATGAACTTTGAGTTTGAACTTTGGGTTTGACTTGCTCTTCTTTTTCTAGAAGCTTGAGGTTCAACTTTAGGTTGTTTACTTGAGCTCACTCTGTTTTTCTGATATTAGAATTCACTGTTATAAATTTTACTCATAGGACTGCTTTCTTTATATCCCATAAGTTTCTGAATGTTGAATTGACATTATTGTTTGATTGTAGAAAGTAATATATTCTTTAATTTCATCTGTGGCCCACATATCATTCAGGAAGGTATTATTTACTTTCCATGTGTTACATAGTTTTTGTGGTTTCTTTTGCCATTAATTTCCAGTTTCACTGCACATGGTCCAATAACAAACATGGGATAATTTCAGTTTCTTTGCATTTACTGAAGCATGTTTTATGAGCTCATATGTGGCCTATTTTGGAGAATATTCCATGCACAGCTGAAAAAATGTGTATTCTAATGTTGTGTAGTAGAACAATCTGTAGACATTTACTAAGTACATTTGTTCAAAAGTTTGATTCAGTTCTGGGATTTCTTTGATTTTTGTTTTTTGTCTAGCTGATCTGTCCATTTGTGGGAGTGATGTATTGAGGTTCCCAATTACAAATGTATTAGTGTTAATTTGATTTTTCATATTCATTAATATTTGCTTTATATACTTGTGTATGCTAGTATTTGGTGCATATATATTTGTGACTGTTATCTCTTCCTCTTGAATTAATCTCTTTACAAGAATGTAATGACCTTCTTTGTTTCTCTTAATCAGTCTTGGCCTGAAATTCACTTTGCCTATAAACAAAATAGCTACCCCTGCTTTTGTCCAGGTTCCTATCACATGGAATATTATTTTCCATCCTTTGACTGCCAGTCTATGAATTTCTTTTTAAATTATATGTGTTTCTTCAATGCAGCATTATTATTGGATCTTGCTTCTTGATCCATTTTTCCATGTTTCTTTTGATTAGTTAATTTAAACCATTTACATGATATAACTGGTATATATTTACTTATCACAATCATATTATTTTCCTGTTGTTGGTTTCCTTTCTTTCTCCTGTTTAATTACTTCCCTTAGCTGTTGGATTTATTTCTTTCAGTGCAGGATGATTTATAGAGCTGTAGTCCTCATTATTTCTTCCTAGCATTTCCTTCAGAATATTTTAGAGTGCTGGTTTGGTGGTAATAAATTTATTAGGTGTTTCTTATCATCAATGTATCTTACTTCTCCATCAATTTTAAAAGATAGTTTTGCAGGGTCCATCAATCTGGGTTGGAGGTTTTTCCTTTCAGTACTTGAAATACTTCACTCCAAGCTCGCCTTGACTTGAGAGTTTATGCTGAGTCTGTTGTGATTCTGATGGACTTTTCCTTTATAGGTTATTTGTTTCTTTTCTATAATAGCTTTCAATGTTCTCTTCTTAGGTTTAATCTCTAGAATCTTGACTATTACATGCCTTGGTATAGATTTTTTTATCATGGGTAGTTAGAATTATATATATGTCACTTGTCTGTGTGTCAAGTTCTTTTTCCATGCTTGGGAAGTTTAGTGCCATGATTTCTGTGAACAGGTTTTTTTTTTAATCTCATTTGCCCTATCTCCTGCTTTTTTCATTGACTCCAATAAATCTTATGCTATTCTTTACATAATCTAGCAGCTGTTGGATTGATTTTTTGTGGTCCCTTCCTACTTTGAAGAAATATTTCTTTTCATGATCGCTAACTGCAGTCCTGTCTTCTATCTGATATTTTGTCTTCACATAGGTCCATTCTGCTATGTATATGTTCAATGGAATTTTTAATCTCCTGGATATGTCTGACTCTATTTCACCAAGCCATTTCTTTCCTATGTTGGACATTCATGGTTTCCATAATTTTCCTAAGCTCCTCTATTTTTTTATCTGTATCTGCTCTAGAGTCATTAACCATGTCTCTCATTATGGTCACCATCTATCTAGTTATCTGAGAGATTATTTATCATTTGACTTTTTCTAGAGCCTTATTCCTCCGTTTTGTTAGTTCCACTCTTACTACTTTCAAGAATCCAGATGAGTGGTTTTCAAATTGTTCTACCTCATTGTCCTGAGTTTGCCTTTGGTAAGCTGGAAGTCTGGGGTCACATCTTACTTAAGTATCTTCCATTTTTTATTTGTAGTTTTTAGTTTAATTTCTGGGTTGATACTTATAACTTGCTTATGGTGAGTAGCTTTATCGCTAGCATTTAGAATCCTTAGGAAATTACTACTTCTCAGAGATGTCAGCCAGGTTTAGCCAGCTTTTGGGTTTTGAGTTTGTTGCAAGACCCTACCTCTCCAACTTATTGGGGATGAAAAGTTGCTGTTTATTTGGCATAGCCCCTAGACCTTTGGCACTGGCTTATAGTATTGTTTATTACACCTAGGCAATCTCAGTCTTGGCATACCAGGTAAAACAACTGATTATAACAATTATGTCACCTTGGCTAAAGTTCTACAATCAGTAATAATAGCATCAAACACAGTATAGAAAACGAAAAACTGTATTAATTATCAAATTGTCTCCTTTAACCATATGAACTATATTTGTGGTTATACAACAAAATCTTAAAACAAACCAGAAAATCGCATACAATAAATATGTCCTTAATATGGTGATTTTACACTCAGAGGAGAAAATTTAAAGAATGTTAGGGGGGGAAATAAAGAAATAGAAGAAGAGGAAGAGATTAGAAACAAAGTTGGAAGACAAAGTAAGAGTATGGGAACTTTGGAAACTACTGAGGAAGATAGAAGGGAAAGAGAGAAGGAAGAAATAAAAGAACAGAACAATAACAAGAAAATTGGAAACAATGTTCACACTCAAATAAAAACAAGAACAACCAAGAAAAAAGAAAACAAAACAAAACCAAAAACAAGAAAAGGAAAAGGAAAAAATAAAGAAAAGAAATGTCCACTTCAAGGCACATCTTTGCTGCCACTGATAGACAAAGTAGGCAGACAGAGCCCAGATGCAAGCCAGCAGTAGATTTATGGCAGGATAGTGGATAATGCCAGAAAGTATGCACCTTTAGTTCCACTAAAGTTCAGGTTACCTTCTTGCTGTGAGACTGGGACTCAGTTTCTTCAGCCTGTAATACTCTACGTACGGCCTGCTGGCTTAAATTTCACTCCCTACCATTTGAACTTGACTTCTTGATCTCCTACAGACTTCAACTTGGTTCTGCCTCACCATGACACTGGGAGCCACTAGACAGCTGGCCTGCAGCGATTCTAAGTCCCTACCTCAGCTGACTTCTTCCCAAGAAGGCTACTGGCCAACTGCTGTCTCCTGGGGGACTTCTGAACCCAGAAACCTCACCAGCCACTGCAGTCTACTGCTCCATACACTGGTGTGTTTTTCCATGGAGGCCTCTGGAGTCATCAATAGTCACTGTACATCTGCAGGTTCAAGCTATCCCTCCCAAGCAGTGAGTCAGGACTCAGGGAGAAAGCACCACTTGCCACCTCCATCTGCAATGAGGTCTCTCTTATTGCCCTCTCTGTGGATGTCAATTCCTGCTTCAGATCCTTTTGGGTACCAAAGACCCATTTCTCTCCTTTTTCTCTTTTTCACATCACTATATTCCAGCATTTGGACACCAAATCTCAGAAAGGCTGTTTCTCTGCTGTTCACCACTCTGTCATCTTAAGTGTCCTCTCCATCTTAGTAAATCACAAAGACACAACCAACAAAAAACAAAACTAGAAAAATGAGGTATTCTTTGCTTTATGTTCATCCTGATAAACAAACTCTGTGACAACACCAACATTCCTGGTATCTGGTAATCAGTGTATTATTGAGAGGAAAAAGGAATTCATATTTACTATGTACTGACTGCACAGGAAATTTCTACATGTCTGAATCCATGCATAGGACTGTTTGGCACACACCACCCCTGGGAGGATCTTTTTGTTGTGGTTCACCAAGCACCTTGCTCCAAATGCCTTCATCTCAGCAGGAAAGAAGGGTTCAGCATTCTCTAAGTCACTGTCCTTAGCAAATGCTCAAAATGCATCTGGCACTATAAGGTCATATCACATAAAACGGTAACTCAGAAATGCATCTTATGGCATAAGCCAGTCCAGACAGCAAGATACTTATACTTCCCCAGCTGCCTACAGAGATTTGTTATTCCTATGTACAAACTGTGTAAACCACTACTGCTTTAAAAATTTTTCCAGACAAAAATAACATTTAGATCCTTCTTGTGAAATACCTATGAAAATTCTGAGCACTAACTAATACCAGATAGGTAATCACTATGCTGACCATTCATGCCCTAGGACTCTACCTCATGTCCCTATCTGTTATGCTCTAGAGAGCAGTATTCTCAGACCTCAGAGTTTCTAACATGATACTGACATTTTATTGTTTGGTCTTGAACTTCCCAAAATAACAAGAAGTCACTTCTAAAGCCAGCTTCTGTGATTGCTGTAAAGTGCAGAGGTTGATTGTTAGTTTCCCCAGAGCCCCTGAAGCTGCATTGAGGAAATCAGGGCATTCATATTGCCAGAGACATTTTTCCCAGGCCCCAATTTTCTATTTATATTTAGCTAAGTTGTTTAAAGTTATCTGCAATTACAAGTTGTCTATTATCTTATATTAGGATAGTGAGACAAACACAAATTGAATGAGTAAATACTAGCACTTTCTATGGTTATATAACTGAAGTATTTGTTTATGCTCTGCAATTCTCAAAAGTAAACCTGATTGTGTCACTCCCTGGCTAAAAATCCCGCCACCAGCTACAGAATAAAGTCCAAATTCCTAAGTTTAACTGGCTATGGTATTTGCCTTTCTCTCTTCCTGCTCTCCAGAGAAAGTTCTGCCTCTAGCAGGCCTATTTTAGATGCACAATCAAAGAAGTCAGACAAAGAAAAGACCAGAGAAGGAGAAAGACTTGGAGACTTTGAGTAAACTGATTAAAGAGATTCAAAAGGAAAGGGGGCAGGGACGAAACAGGAGCTTTATGTCTAGAAAACTCGAGATTAAAAGACATCAAATCTGTGTTGAAAACAGGACAAGAAAAGTGGAAGAAGAAATAGGAACTGAAGGAAGAAGTGAGAGTTTCAGTATTATTTGAGAAATGCAAGTAAAACTCAGAACTTCTGAATGATGTATTGATGTTGTCACTAGATTGGGCTGTTGTAGATGAATTGGGCTGAGTAGAATCCTGATTCTCTTAGGATAACACAAGTAAAGTGTACTAACCTTTTCTCCACTTGGCCACTATCACTTCTTAGGCAGCTATCTTGCTCTGACTCCAAGAGTTTCCTCAGTTTACAGAGCCCATCATGATTTTCTCTCAGTCTAAATCTTTACATCTGTGAAACACTGTTTTATCTACCCTCATTTACACTATGCTAAACTTAATTGTTTCTCCAGAATCAGCTTATATATTCTTCCTGCAGGAAGCCAGAAGCCAGCCTTCTTGTCTCCCTACAGCCATGGTGAAGACCTGACTGACACAAATGCGGGAATATAGGAACAAACAGATCAGCCTGAGGGCAGAGGGAGCAGCATCAAAATGCACAACATCCAAAGTGAAACTGGGAGAAGAAAAAAGATGCATGCACGTGCACACACACATACACACACACCACAGCTGCAAGCACTCAGAAGACATAAAACTAAATCTTGCTTTAAAAAAATACACCAACAGAAATGGTTGTAAGATGAAGCTATTATCTGACCTATAATGGAAAGACTGGTATTTATACCACCACCAAGGCTTTGGAAAGAAGTTGTATATGAAATCTCAAAAAAACTATGATCTCACTTCCTAAGCAAACTCTCAAGAATGACAATAGAGGTGAACAGAAAGTGCTCACTACACAAGCATTTGAAATTTTATTACTTAAAATGGAATCATAAATAAACTTTCAGAAAAGATGGTGGTGTGGCACCAGATTTCCAAAATCCTCTCAGAAACTAAGCCACACCAGAGGAACGATCAAGGGTTCACACTGGTTAAAGTCAGCAGCAGGTAACACATCCACATCAGTGAAACAGAAAGGTTTCTCTCATTATTAGACAATGATTAGAGTCTTTAGAAAACTGAGTAAGTAAACTCCCAGGGAAGTTTTTAGAAATTATGAAAAGCACAACAGGGAAGTGCATTTCTCCCCTACAACCAGGAAACCAACTGCCACACCTGGACCTGAGCCCTGCAATCTGGAGGTCACCACAAAATTGGGCCCTGGGGGAGACCTGTGCCTCACTTCTTTTTCCAAACCTCATAGGAGTGCATTGGAATGGTGATTCTAAAATCCACGGGGAACTGTGGTCATGAGAGGTTCCAGGTCTCCTGCTCCTCCATGCAAAAAGACAAGCTAGAAAGAAATGAAAACAGACCTTCCTTGATAAGCAAAAGATCTATCAGCTTCAAAGGCTCAGCAAAATCAGGATTCTGTCTCAGAAGGTAAGACAATTTCTTTGCTTGAAGAGCTCACCACTAACATATCCATGATTCTTCTTCCCATCCCCAAAGATAGTGAAGGAATTCAGGAAAGACCAGAAGAAAAATGTGATAAATGAGAGATGAGGCTGGTATCCAGCAGATCATCAATGATTTCTGCCCTCCAGTTACAGAGAGAGAGAGACAGAAACAGGGAGGCAGAGACAGACAGTGACTGCTCATACCAAATGGAAAGCCAGCAATTGAATCTTTGTTGATTTTCACTTGCGAAGTCAAGTTTTCTAACTGGGAATACACTAATACACTGTCTTGAAGGATGAGGACATCATACATCTCTACTATAAGCAGGAGCTAGAACTGGTAACACTAAGACAAGGCACATAAAAAATACGATTTTCTGACAATAATTATAAATAAACAAACAAACTATAGAGACCAAATTCTCTCAGGAAAGGCATTACGGCAATTTAAATGACTTCCTTCAAGTTTAACAGTTTAAGTTCTTTTTTCTTGAAGCAGGATTTCTCGGACCATGCAGTCCAGGCTGGCCTTGAACTCATGCAACCCAGACTAGCCTAAAACTCACAGTGATCCTCCTACCTCAGCTCCTAAGGGCTGGGATTACTGGCTTGTGACACCCACCGCACCAAGCTCCAAACAATTTCAGTTCTATAAGAAACAGTCCCACAGTTTGGGGCAGGAACAAGGCAGATGCTCTCCAGGCCGTGAGAAATACAGGGGAGATGCTGGCAGGCTAGCACCAGGAACTCACCTTCCATCTGCATCACCCACGGGGACACTAAAGAAAATCAATGAGACAAGAGATAATGACACCCAACAGCAGAGGTGAAGTCAGACAGCCCTTACACAATACCTATTGCAAACCAGTTCTGAAAGGGGGCCCTCGAAACTCCCAGTGTGCCCGGAGGCATGGGACTGGTGATTTGGCTCCATGGAGGATATGAACATTTTCTTAAAAACCAAAGCATTCCACCTCCCTCCCTATGGCCATGGGACATAGGATATATCTGTCACTTTTAGGTGTCTGTCAGACATGTGTTCTGACTGCAGAAAAAAAGAGGAGGGATGATGAACATTCAACCAAAAATATTCTGTCTATTCTGCTGTAAGCATACTATTAGCCATAAAGTTACCACAGTGTTAGGCAAAACATTTGTGTACTAAGTCTTACAAAAAGAGACACTAATGGCATTGAGCCCAAACTCAGGCTATACCAAAGATCAGAGGCCGGCAGGCTGGGAAAGAGAGCGCTGGTCACAGTTGAGAGCTACTGAAACTGAAACTGCAATGGTAAAGCAGTCCCTGCCTCCTCCTGCTTCTCTCTCCCTTGATGATCAAGAAATGCTGATACACTCTGGTATGTGACACTCATCCTTGGGCACAGGTGACAGGCAGGTGCACTTGGAAAGGTGACATCCAAGTTCAGTCCTTTGGGTTCAGCCTCACCTTTACTCCCCACCCTGCTCCTCATCACTTCCTTAGCAACACCAAACTGAATGGCACACCCAGGAGCAAGGCAGACATGGTGCTTGTCCAACAGGCAAGCTAGAAGTCACATTCAACTTCCACCACTTCCCTGTCTAAAGAGAGAAAGCATGAGGAAATACAGACAGCCAAGAAAAAACCCACTCTGGCCAAATTCCCCAAGGTGCAGAGGAAGAGAGGAAACACCCACTCACTGTACCTCAGGCCTGCTGGACAGGTTCCGAGCCAGCAAGGAAGGGAGGACCAGAACTGGAATGAGTATTTTAGCTGTAATGACAGATCTCTTCCCACGCCCAACAAACAGGCAGTCTGAGTGACTCAGAACTCACCCAGGAGGGAAGGCAGGGGCTCTCCAGCCATGCTGGGCCCTGTCCCTTCCCACCTGTTGGAAACTTTTCTGGTTCTCACTCCCAGCTAAGCCCCTTCTTCTACTTCCTCAGTGCATGTTTGCCCCACATAATGAATACATCATGGGGTCTTGGTACATATACACATGGCATCTCTACTTCCTGCTTTCACTGTGAAAACTGTGGATGCCCAGGGAGGCTCAGAAGTCTATGCTCCTATCTAGCTCTCTAGGTTCTTCCTCCTGCTCCATGTTCCCATTCCCACAAGGCCTCTTTCTACCTGGGACATCCACTGTCTCTCCTGGCCTTCCCTGAGGATAAGAAGCTAACAAGCCAGGAAAAGTAGCCGGGCATGATGGCACACACTGGTCATCTCGACACTCGGGGAGACTGGAGGAGGAGGATCGCAAGTTTGAGGCCAACCTGGGTAACTTAGTGATTTACTGAGACCATGTCTCAAAATTTAATAAATAAATAAATGGGGATGGGAATATAGCTCAACATTAAGGCCCTGGATTCAACTGCCAGTATTGAGGATAAATAAATAAATAAGGAGAAAGGAATAAAGTTTTACTGGAGTCATGGAAACAGCTCAAGAAATTTGCTCAGTACTACAGGACACTGCATCCCCTTCTATGAAGGGAACAGGACTGCTTCACTCTCTTCAGTTCTTGCTCCACTCCCAACATCCTTCCTCCCTTCCCAGCATGACCCTTCTCCCCTTGAGAACCAGTACTCCCAACCCTCAGTGCTTGTAACTACTAAGACAAGGCTTACTAAGGACCAAAACAATTCAAAGAATAAGGTCCCCCTTTCCATCTCTTTTGCCACTGAAAGACCAGAGCAAAACATCCCGGGACACTCCCAGCAAGGCACAGGGCAAGGTGAGACCATTTCCTTGGGGCTGGTGGCAGCCTCCTTCCCCACCCAGATGCTGACTTCCCAGTGCCCCTAGAGCTTCCCAGCTCTGCCCCACAGTCACAGGGACTCAGCTCCTGTCCCTTAAGTCACTTCCTTGCTGCAGCTGTCTTTGCCAAACAACCCTTCCACTCTCAGCCTTCTTCCCACAGTATGGTGAGGCGCAGGCCCCAGCTCCACTCAGGAAACCTGTGAGGGTGCCCAGGAGGTCAGGCTGTCTCCACAAGAAGCAAAACCCAGTGATGCGCATTGGTACTCCAGGGTGGAAGCCAAAGGCCTTTTCTTTGTTCTTCTCCCTCATGTGTATTCGCCCTCCTTCCAGATTCCACCCCTGCACCAGAGCTGGAGGCCCTGCAGCTGTCCAGCATGGGGCACATGCAGCGCAGGGAGCCAGGCTCCTTCCTGCCCTCATTCCCAAGGACAAGAACACTGTCATTAATTTACTGCTTAATGGAACATGACTCTACGAGGACATAAGGAAGTGCTTCCCACAAGCTGAATATTCCTGCCAATTTCTCCTTGTCATGAAAACGGTTCTCTGGCTGATTCCTGTGCTCCTTGGTTATTATGCTGCTATCACGTGGGACCAGGACACAGCAGACAATAGGCCTGTGCCAGGCGCAAGACAGCAAAGTCCACTTCAAGTCTAACTTCCAGCATGCACTCGTCAATACACCCACTCGCTCCTTCAAAGTGTTCCTCCAAGTGCTTTGTTCTTTTCTGTTTGTTTCATTTTTGAAGACTGAGAATTGAACCTAGTGCCTTTGCTCTTTTCATTCAAGTTTTTGAATGCTGAGCTTCTGTTTTTTACTTTTTTATTGTGAGATATGGTCTCTAAATAGTTAAATTGCCCAGGCTGACTTCAGTTTGCAATCCACCTGACTCAGCCTCCCAGAGTGCTGGGATTACAGACAAACACCACCACGCCCAGCTCTTTTTATTACACTTTTCTACAGGCAGTGATCCAACCTTCCAGGAGAAATTCACACATTCCCAGGGCTCAAGCTCAGCCACTGGGTGCCAGGCTGTCCACAGAGCTGGAATTTGGCCACCTGCTCCCAGCCGTGGCTACCTACAGTGTCCACCTCTCATAATGCACTTCCCGTACTGTCATCTCCCTTTTTTTCTGTAAGTGATATGCAACATACTTTCAAAACCCTCACACTGAATTACCGTAAAAAGCCTGCTCACATCCAAATTCCAAATTCCTGTGGGACCATGCAATACAGAACATCAAGTCACTGAACCTTGTGTCTTCTCTACACTGACACACACCCAAGAATATGATGCATTTCTGCCTCAGTTCTCTGCTCCTGGGGCTGCCCCAGGGGTCCAGGCAGACCAGTGATACTCAGGGCAGACACCTCTGCTAACTCTGTCTACAATTTTCCTGAAAACTTTTGATGAGAAGGTTGTGCTATACACAGTCTTTATCCTTAACAATGGGAGGTTCTTTCTAATTAGTTGCCAGCCTGGCTGCCAGATGACTCTAACCACACAGGAGGCAGATGTGTGGGAGAGAGGTGCTTACAGAAGTCCTCCCATCCTAACTGTATAAGCAGGAACTCCTGCTCACGCAGTTACCCACTGCACTTGGCAAAGGCAGAGCCAGCCTGTTTACTTGCTCATAAGCAAACGTTTCTTAAGCACCTCAGGTTAGCCAGCTGCTGTCACAAGCAATGTCTATGTGTTGCTGGTTTTACACTCTTGTTTTAGTTCTCTTTTCCAAAATCCAACCAAATATTCCTGATCAGCAACTTTCACCTGTATGATGACCACATCCAAGGTGCTACTTCCCTTAGTGCCTGGATGATGCCCCTGATCTCCCATGGGCCAAGACCCCAGCCAGATACTGAAAGGCTGAGGCAGAAAAAGCACCTGGAAGACTGAGGATCTCTACCAGAAGCAGCACAGAAATATTCCCTTTCCTGGTCACTGGTTCCTGAGATGCAGAAGAAGCAGCCTCTTTCCAAGAGCAATGCTCCCCAGGAAAAGGGCTGTGATTCAATCTTGCTCACCGGTCATCTCACCCTAAGCACCTAAGTACTGAGGATTTTGTCATTTTTTTAAATTAATTTATTAATACACATCTGCAGTACATAATGACCACACTCATCATGGAGCACTGGTACATGTACATAACACGTCAGTTCATTTTTCAGCCTCTTTGCCACCCGTCTATGACCTCCTTCCTTCATTTCTTGGTTCAGTTTCCTTCTGCAAAGGACCTATGACCCTCCTGCTTATTATCTATCCTTTGTATCATACTTTGTTTATATTTCATGTTTCTCAAATAAGAGAAATCAAGCAGTGCTTAAGCTCGTGTGTCTGACTTATTTCATTTAACATTATGGTCGCAAAGTGCGTTCAACTTTCCACAAAGGATTCAAGTTTATCCTTCTTTATGGCAGAGTAGTCCTCCACTTCGTAAAAATACCACATTTTCTCTATCCATTCATCTGCTGATGGACATACAGGCCATTCCTAAGATTTAGCCATTGTAAACTGTGCTGCTATAAACACAGATATACATGGGGACAAAACTTTTGAAAACACGTGTAAACAAAAACTTTCTGAATAGGACTCTAAGTACACAAGAAGTAACATCAAGAATCAACAAATGAGATTATATCAAATTATAAAGCTTCTATAAACCAATTTTTAAATAAAAAACAAAGATCTCACTTCTTATGGAAGCCACAGACTAGTTTATTCCCACTCCAAAAAGGAACTCCCTGGGAAGCCTGCAATGTTCTTTCTGCCCAACCATGGAACTACATTTCCCAGTGTCCCTTTCCAACACCACTCAAAGGTTAGAGTCACATAATTTGAATGGAGCCATCTTTCTCAGCAGCAGCTGTTTGCAGGTGCTGAGGTCATTGCTGGCAGTGTTCCCCGGCCGTTGATGCCTCCCAGGAATCACCTGCTAGAGTGGACCACCGAGGTCATCAGCAACAGTCTGCAGTGGCTCTGGCCATCCTCGTGGGAAGAACCCACGTCAGCACTCAGCGCTCAGATCACTCCTGCAGGCCTGTGCTCAGATGAGCTGAAAAGCAACCTCTTCACAGAACCTTCCAGGCTCTGCCTTCTACCCACCAACAGTATAGTAACCAGCTCAGGACAAAGCCTTTTGGGCCTTTGCTCAATAATTCAAAATGAATTTTTATTTTCTAGCCTGCTTTTTGCAAGGTGCTGGGCTTCAAGCTAGAGAAGGCAACTGCAGACCAGGCAGCTGCTTTGTGTTCCTACTCCTAATCTCAGTACACAATATAATGAAGCAGTCAGTGTACATTCTGACAAGTGCTTTGAAGCAGAATTACAGATGCTATGAGTGAACAACAGTAGACCATCTGCAAATGGGAAAGGGGACCAAGAGATGGAGGGAGGGGAAAGAAAGAAGACATAAAAAGAATTAAGATATCTCATGTGCACATACCAACTTCCCATGAGGAATGTAATCATCATGTATTGTAAACACAGACTAATAAGAAAAAAAGAAGACTTTTTTCAAATAGGGTAAAATTATTGGGGAAATTCCCACTGCATCTACCAAATTAGAAAGGAACAAAAATCAAGTCATTCAATACTTTGTTATTAATTAAAAGAAATTGGACAGAATCTTTGGAAATACATGACAGATGTCCTTAAGCCATTGTAGGATACTATACCAAATGTGATAAAATAAAAAACTTTCTTCTAGCTATGTGACTCAAGCATTTCAGTCACAGTGAAATTCAAAAAAGTTTTTACCCATGTGAGTTGTGGAGTTCAATAATAAAATTCATTGGAGAGTAGAGATCAAGGAGAGCCGGGCAGTGCCCCAGGTAACTCTGATCAGGAAAGGTACAGTTTAGATTATTTTTTCACATTAGTTCTACTGACCAGCTGAAGTCTAAAATGCTTATTCATATTTTATTTTATAAACTAATCTAGATTAAAGGAAAAAATCAACATTCACTATTGAAATGTGGAGCTCACCAACAGTCACCAGCAACTTGGAAAAAGGAAAAACCCTGTGTGTGCAGCCCTCAGTTCCAACCCAATAACAGCCAGAACATACACAATGTCTCTAAATGTCTCCTGGGCCCTCGATGCCTCTTCAGCCTGCAGGCTTGGGCCTCCTGATTTGCCTGCTCCCAGCCTCTCACGGTATGGAGGACAGGTCCCACAGCCTCTGTCCAGCTGGTCACCCATGGCATCAGGTTCTGTGGTGTCATGCCCAACACCAGGTCAAAGCTGCTTCTCCACAAGCAAGCTTGGGCAGGAATTCGTTTATTCAGCAATTACTGACTGCATGCCTTAGAGCATTGGGACCTGGGGGTGGGGGGGTAACTGCCAAGGACATAGATGGTCCTGGTCTTGATGGCACTGACTTGGGAGTAGGAAGAGAAGAGCAAGGGGAATTACAGGAGGAAGTGGGGAGCATGGGTTACAAAACACAACTGTTCCACAGACCTGAGTTTCCCAGAAAAAAATACCTTCTAACCAAGGATGCTAAAAAAGTTATCTTGGCACAGAAAAGAGGTAAAATAATCTGGCGGAAAAGCTGTCCTGAAAAAACCCAGAGGTTAGAGTGACCACAGCAGGTGCTCCAGTGGAGGGACTGCAAAGAGTGCCATGTGGCTGGCTGTCAAGCACGGTGTTGAGTGATACAGCAAATGAGGCCAAAGGATCAGGGAGATTTTCCAGGACCTGCTGGGCCCTGGTCAGGAGTTTGAGCTTTGAGAGCAATGTGGAGCCATGGGAGGTTATAAATGAAGTTCAGGTTTCCATGGTGTTCATTTTTATCCTGAAAAGGGTAAGAGACAGACAGGAGGAGGTAAGGGGGTGCCATTTTGACAGCAAGAAATCTCCACAGTTAAATCCTGGCCAGTGAGTCCTCCCTGGGGTACTGAGTACAAGATTAAGTCGCTGAGAGTTAAGTTTCTCTCCTGCAACTCACAGCCCTTTCTGGATATTAAAATCCTACCCCAGATTCATTTCAAACACTGAATTTCTATTATAGGGTACCAAATATTCTGGAAGGTGACTGATGCGCTGCCAAGGTATCCCTCCCCTGATGGCCTTGGCCATGTGTTCCCTGACCACATCCTGCTATCTCACCCACTGAGCCATGCCTACTATAGATGTTTCTAAACAGCTCCTGTTTAACTGTTTCTTGTGGCCTGCTGCTTGAAGGACCTTCTACATTTCCTGACATTTCTATGTTAAACTATCTGCTCTCCAAGCCCTTGCCACATTGCCCTTTTCTGCCTCAAACAGCTCTGGTTAGAACAGCAGTGTGAATGCTATCATGCCTAGACTGAGATCTTGGAATTCTGATCTGTCCTAACTTTATAGCTCTTAGGCTGATGCCTGACTCCCAGAAATTTGCTTTATTTATATTTAACACCTAGTTTGAACTGGGTAGGCAAATTCATTGTTATATATTAAGGCAGCAACTCTAAGTTTACAGATATATTGATTCAGTCACTCATTCATTGAAGGCCAATCCTATGGCAGAATTTTACTAATCTCTGGAACAAGAGGATATGCTAAAGCTTTCTCAAAGCCATCCCCTGCCTTACAAAACCCACCAGATTTCCACTAATAGTTTATGAGCCAGAAAGGAATCACAGGAAAACCCCCAGCATCCAGGGAGGACATCAAGATGATCCTGCGCATAAGTTATCGAGGGAGAAGGGCTTGGAATCTAAGCCAGGTAAACATTAGCAATGATGGGAAGTTGCAGAATTCCTACAAAAAGGTTCCAAGGGTTGTGCGGGGTTAGGAGGAAAGAAGAACAGAAGCAGTAGGCAGAGAGCTGGAAAGCTCGAAATGTGTACTGCTTGGAGTTAGCTGGAGCTATTTATAATGAAAAGGTGGAGAAAAGCAGCATAAGAAACAGGCTAGTGGAGGGTGAAGAGAGTCAAGACCAGAGGAGGAAAGTGGGGTATGGTGGTACACAGTCAACCCAGTACTCAGGAGGCCACCACAGGAGGATCACAACTTCAAGGACAGCTTTGGCTAAACAAGTCCTGGCCAGCCTGGACTAGAGTAAAACCCTGTCTTAGAGGAGGGCAAAAAATAGATCAGGAGACACACTGGTCTTCAGAGATTTACAGGCCCAACAAGGGTCTGTCAAAGAGGACATGACCTAACTTCCTGGTCAATACTGAAATACAATCCTGATGCCACTCCTGATATTTGGACCCGCCTCCCAACAGATGTCCTTTCTGATCCGCAGCTGTCACAACATGCTCAGAGGTCCAATGAGAATCCCAGAGGTTTGAGCACTGCCGCCCTCTCCTATAGCCTCTGGAGAGATAATGGCAGCCAGTGACTTTTGCCAGAGGTCTAGAAGTCCGCTCTTCCTGTCTATGCCATACTAAACACAAGGCCTGACAATGTTAACATAAAATTCTCTTTTACTCTGTTTCTTTTTTGCCTCCAACAACTGGATTCTGAGACACACAATTTCTTACCAGGACTTTTGTAGTAGGCTTTCAAATAAGTTCCCATATCAAAATTTTATTTTTCTTAAAACTTAAAATTTTTCCAAAAGTTTCAATAGTAATCTGTTAACCTCTGTTTGTGGACCTAGGGAAATATATCGAAATAAAACTACCACTTCCTACTGCCGAAGCACTACAAATAAACTGGTATTCATCTTTCATGCATCATCTTCTACATGATCATAAACATAATTAGTCATTGATAGAGTTATTTTTACTGATGGCTGTCTTTATAAAATGGGACAGGTCCACACATTCATTTAAGCATTCTTAAAGTTTGTATATAACACATGGATGTAGTCTAGTAACTTGTGGGTTATGCTTTAATTGTTTCATTACCTTTGCTTATCACGGTCACTACCATGTGTTATAGCCACATTTCACTGGCAATGAGACTCGACACCAAAAAGACAGAGGCCATAACTGTCCTGTTCATTACTATGCTTCTTCTACCTTGAGTAATGCTTAAATAAAAGTTTTCCAACTGAATGCAATGAATTGTTGTTAAAACAGCAATAAAAGCAGTATGTTGCTAAAACAGGAGCTGAAATTCCCTGAGACTGCACTGGGAGACAGTGAGACAACACAGATACAGTATGCAACGGCTTATCTCCCCCATGCCTTGGAACCTAAGGGTGTTCCACCCTGTCCCCATTTGACAGATGAGCAAGCAAAGGCTTAAAAGAATTAAGTCATTTTTCAACAGGTCATGGCCACTAGGTGAAAGACTCAAGACTCTGTGTCTGTCTGAATCCATGTTCCTATTTTAAAATTTTTTATTACTAGATGTTTATAGCACATAACATTTACATTCCTTGTGGGGAATTGGTACAAGTACATAATACAGTTATCATGCCCTTTCTTTTTCCCTCCTCCCTTCCCTCCCACCAGCTCTTGATCCCTTTCCCATCTGAGAAAGACTTATCACTCTAGTTCCTATTAGCTATCTTTTATTTTGTTCTTTCCTTATACTTTGTTTTTTTCATATAAGAGAAGTGCAATATTTAGGCTTGTCTTATTTATCTCACTTAACATTATAGTCTCAAAATGTACCTGCTTTCCTATGAGCAACTTGAGTTTATCCCTCTTTGTGGCAGAGTAGTACTCCATTGTGTGTAAATACCACATCTTCTTTATCCATTCACCTGTTGATGGTCATATTATGAATTATGCTGCTGTAAGTGTGGGTACACATGTATCACTGTAATATGATGTCTTTAACTCTTTGCCATTAGAGAAATGCAAATTAAAACACCAAGAGTCCTTTTATCCCAGAAAGAATGCTCATCAACAAGAATCAAATAATTACAAATGCTATACAGGTTGCTAGGAAAAAGGACCCTTCTACATTGTTGGTGGGAATGTAAACTAGTACAACCACTATGGAAGTCAGTATGGAGATTCCTCAAAAAACTGAAACCAGAAACTCCATTTGAATCTACACTCTTAATAGCCATGGAGCTAACAATTTACTTTTTAAAGAGTTTGAGCATATTTTAAAATATTCCTAAAATATGCATACTTCCTCCCATGTACTATGGGAAATTTTAATTGGCCCAAAGACACAGTCACAGAGCAGCTAACTATTCTCACCCTGTAGCTGCTCTGTTCCCGCTGGGATCTGCAGAAAGTAACCTTCACCAGTGAAGGGAACTTATCCCATGAATTGTCTCTTTCTTGAGACAGAACTTTAAATAATTGGGCAACTTTTATCTGGTCAATAGGCTAAGCAACTAGTGCTAATCTTTTCACTGCAGTAAACCCTCTCTCTCCAAGAACAAGTTCATTCTGTATGAAGTATACTTTAGTTTGCTCTGAAGCGGCTGTTATAGGGTATACAAAAGTTCGCTGGGATATTAAATAAATAGAAGCCCCTCTTTTGTTCCTGTGTGAAACACGTGAAGAATACGTTTTCTGGAGGTTTGAATCTCTTGGCAGCACTTCTTATAAACAATCACTGGTCCCTAAATTGTTTTCTAAAGAAATGGGGTATGCAAAGCTGTGTGAGGCAAGACTAGACTTTCAGTCTTTTTTTTCCTCTCTCTTTCTTTTCTTTCTTTCTTGCTTTCTTTCCCAAAGATATGAGAAATGAGGCCCTCGCAGGGGATTAAGAATTTGGGAAACAGAGAGTGCATTGTTTTTCTGTGTGATGTGTACTATAAATGCCCTGCAGGGAGAAGAGTTACCATAGCAGGCCCGACCTCTACCCTTTGCAAGGCTG
Organism: Hydrochoerus hydrochaeris; assembly: GCA_004027455.1. NCBI lineage: Eukaryota > Metazoa > Chordata > Mammalia > Rodentia > Hydrochaeridae > Hydrochoerus > Hydrochoerus hydrochaeris. Next base: position 84,878 of record PVLA01004484.1, read on the forward strand.
CTCCCAAGGCTGGCCTCAGTTGCTGTGTGGGAATCAGGGTTTCAGGAGGGTTCCCACAGGCCCGAAACTGCTACAAGTCTCTTACTGGGCCTAAACTGTGCAGAGTCCAGCTTATCCTCTGCACCTGCCTTGTGCCCAGTGGAAAGCACCAGCATGATCAGACCAGGGCAAGAACCCTGGGTGCTGAGCTCATAATGGCTGCACCGTTAGAGCCGCATGCACGCACCACTAAGAGCATGCAGCACCTCTCCTGCTCATCTACCCATGTGCACGAGCAGGAGAGGTGCTGGGGGCCTGGGCCTGGTTTCCCAAGACTCCATGACATCCGCTTTTCCCTTACCTGATAGAACCCTGCTGCTCTTTCTGTAACAAAGTAGAGCCCTGAGTGCAAGATAAGTCCTGTTTTCAGCAAGGAAGGCACCATGTTTGCAGGTGACTGTGGAAATTTTCTCCTTACCAGGCATCTGGTGAGTGTCTGCCATATGCCCAAGTGCTGTGTCCGTAGTGAGAGTAGATCAAGAAGCTAAGGGCAGCAGCTTTCACCCTTGCTGCAGGTAATGAACAAGGCTATTCCAGAGTACACACTGTTGTCAGCTTGGAGACCTTTGGGAACTTCTAGAGTCTGTTTTTTTTTTTTTTTTTTTTTTTGCACAACTGAGAATTGAATAATTCAGGGTCCTTTGCAATGAGCTACATCCCCTATCCATTTTTAAATTTTATTTTGAGATGGACTCTTGCTAAATTGCCCAGGGTGAGCTCAAACTTGTGATCCTCCTGCATCAGCCTACCAGAGTGCTGGGATGACAGGCCTGAACCACCACACCTAGCTGGAGACATCGTTTATGGTCACCACTGAAGCAGTGGCACTGAAAACAAGTGGGTAAAACCCAGGATGCTGCTAAACATTTTAGATAAACTAGAGAGTCTCCCCTGTCAACCAATGTAAGGAATTACCCAGGATCCACTGCACATACTCTGGAGGCCATGACTGAGCAATCCCAACCCTGAGGAATCCTACCTAGCCTACACCAGGCACACAGCTGTGGCCAGTTCATGTGGTTCCCTTCAAATCCATGATCGAATGTGCCCTGGCTCAGCCCTGACATCACATTTCTATACAATCTTTATCTTCCTCCCCCCCACTCAATAACCCCGTCTTTTCTTTCCTCAAATCTCTTTCACCTTCTATCTTTTCTCACTCCCAAGTTGCACACCTGATTTCTAGTTTCTCTGAGAAGCTTTTAAAAATCAGAAGAGATCAGCCATACACCTCTGCAGTTCCATAAAAGGAGTAAGTTCACTGTTTCAATTTAAGAAAGAAAACACTACAGGCACAGTAAAACACACAATGCTAAGAAAAATGGGCAAAGTGTATTGGAAATGAGGGAGAGGGGCATGAATATCAATGTATCTTTTAGAGTAACAATATTTTCATTTAAATATTTACTGTATTTTTTTTTGATTGTGTGTATGAACCTATCACTATAATAGGATAAAAGAGACCAAGAAATGGAAGGAACAGGGAGACCTGGGAGGGAAAGGAATATAAAATAAATTAAGATGCTTTATGTACACACACCAACTCTCCATGATGAATGTAACCATTATTTACTGCAAACAGGTACTAATAAAAAGATACACTAAAAATTTTTTTAAAATATGAAAATGAGAAAAGAGAAATTAAAATTCTGTAGTGGACTGACAACTAGTGGCAAGCTTGGGACACCCAGCTGAACTGAATCAGCATGGTGCTGGGTGCGGAAGGCCCATCTGAAGATTGTTGCCAACAACATAAAAGCAAAGCTGGAGGGGAAGACGGTGCACTATTGATTCTCCTAGAGAAGCTTGTCATGCTGGCTTTCCTGAACTCAGCTGTTACTGTCTGAGGAGCTCGGGACCTCACTGTTGCTGAGGACAGTTGCGGTTCTTTTCGGGGGGAGCTCTGGTCCTTAACCTAAATGTCACTTCCTGGCTCCAGGGAAGATCCCTCAGCCTGCTGCACAGATCCTTCATCCCACTGGTACAGATATTCTAGCTTCCACTACTGACCTTTGGGCCTTCCCAGCACAGATCCTTGATACAGATTTGCGTGAGACATTGTTGTGGGCTCTAGAGCTCCAGTTGAACTCCTGGAGGACATTGCCATGGGCTCCAGGGCCTCAGCAGGATTCTCTGAGTCTCTAGTGTATAGACAGATCTCCCACACTCTTTTGCATTTGACCTTTTGGGCATTATATGTCCTGTATTAAATCCTTTCCCTTGCAAACTCTGACTACAACATTTTCAAATGTTTTTTTTAGCATATGTTAATCATACATATTGATAGGTTTCATAGGCTATTCCTATATATGCGAACACAGTGCAGCAACCCTCTCTGCTCCTTCCAAGTCATCCCTTGCAAACCTCAGTAATCACTATTCTACTTTCAGGTCAGTTTCTTTAATTTGCCTCACATGAGAGAAAATATACAGTACTATCCACTGTGCTGTAGGTGGTAGGATTTCTTTTTTTCCTTATGGATGACTAATATTCAGTGCAGTGCTGCTGGTTATAGGTTTATCAAAAACAGCCTTCATTGTGTTAGGTATGATCCTTCTGTGTAGAATCTGTTTAAGATTTTTATGGTGGGGAGATGGTCAATTCCGTCACTTGATTCTTCTGTATCTGTTGAAATGATCATATGACTTTTTCATTCTGTTGTAATGTGATGTGATGTGATGCATCACATTTACTGATTTGCAAACATGTACCACCTTTGCATCCCTAGGATGCCACCAAGTTGGTTGGTGTGTATTATAATTCTGATGTGCCACTGGGTTCAATTTTCCAGTGTTTTGTTAGGGATGTTTCCACCCGTGTTTAACAGGGACACTAGCCTACAGTTTTTTGGTTCTTAGGATTATCTCCTTGTCAATTTCAGTAACGAGGTAATACTGGTCTCACAGAGTGAGTTCTCTTCCTTTTCATTCTGCTGGCTACTCTAAGAAGCAGTAGTAGAGTTCACTCGTCTACAAAATTCTGGTAAAATTCAGCAGCCCTGAGCCTGTCTTTGCTGGGGATGTACTTATCACTGATTCAATCTCATTATTTATTACTGATCAATTCAAGGTATTATCCTCTTGGTTCAATTCTGGTAAATCACATGTGTCTCTAAATTTTTCCATATGTTCCAGATTTTTGAATTGTTAACATATAATTTTTTAAAATAATCCCTAATGATACTTCACATTTCTGTTGTATTTCGGCAGTATCAATTCTAATGTTGCCTCTTTCATCCCTTACTTTATTTAGGTTCTCTGCTCTTTCTTTCCCTCTTCCTTCTCTCTAAACATTTGTCCATTTGCTTTATCTTTTCAAAAAACCAACTCTTCATTCATTGATCTTTTGTATTCCTTTTCTAGATGATTTCATTTATTTTTGCTGTGATCTTTGTTTTTTCTTTCCATTGATTTTGTGTTGGATTTCTTGCATTTTTAAGTTCTTGAAATGCACTGTTAGGGTATTCATGTGAAATCTTCCTTTTATTTTATGAAGACCTTCACTGCTGTATACTTTCCCTTTGTCACTGTTTTCACTACATCTCCTAGGCTTTAGTGTATTTCCATTCCATTTGTTTCAAAAGTGTTTTGTTTTCACTTGTAACTTTTTCCAGGATCCATTGTTCATTCAAAGGATATTGTTCAATCTCTACATACTTGCTATAGTGGATTGAAAACTGATGATCAATTTAAACACTAGCTGAACTGAATCAGCTGGTTCTGAGTGTAGATAATCCACCTGAGGAAAGCAGCCAGCATAAAAGGAGACCTGGAGAGGAAGAGTGTTACTCTGTGTTAGTTCTCCTGTTGCTGTGGGTTCCCCTGGAGGAGTTTGCTAAGCTTCTTTCCTGATATGCACCTGGCTGTTCTCATTTTCAGAGGAGCTGGTAACCTTGTTGTTGCTGAGAATGGCTGTGATTCACTTTGGAAGAGCTCTGGTCTTTATGTTGAGCATCATTCTCTGGCTCCAGAGGCAAAGATGGTGTGCTGCTCAATCTCCAGAAGCTTGTCAACTAGACTCACGTAGGACATTGTTGTGGTATCCAGGCCCTCAGCTGGAATCCTTGGGTCTCAGTGTGTGGACAGATTTCCTGTACTTCTTGTATTTAACTCTGGGTGACATTTATAAAATAATTCGTAAATTATGTGTCCTGTATCATTATCCCTGCAAACTCCGACTACAACACTTGTTCAATTTCTAAAGTTTCTCTTGTTATAGTTTATTTCATTTTGAAAAGAAGAGATAGAGGATACGATTTCAATCTTTTAAGCAAGGTGTTAAAACTGTTTTATGGCCTAATACATCACTTGTTCTCAAGAACATTCCATATACATATTCTGCAGCTGTCTGAGGGAACACTCTGTGTCTGTTAAGTCCATCTTGTCCACAGTAAAGTTTAACTCTATTGATTAGTGGTAGGTAGTATTGACATCCTCTATAATTACTTGAATGGAATTGATCTCTTGCTTTAGGTCTAATAGCATTTGTTTTATGAATTTGGGTACTCTAAAATTAGGTTCCTATAGATACAATATGTATTTTCTTGGTCTTGGTCTTTACTGCAATTCTTGTCTGATAGTCTATCTTGTCTAATACAAGTATAGCGTTCTATTTGCTTGGAATACTATTTCTGATCCTTTCACTTTCTGTGTGTGTTTACTGGTGAAGTCAGTTTCTTATAGGCAGCATTCTTTTTTAAAAAAATCAATTTAGCAAGTCTATAATTGTTATTATTAAAAGATATGGAGCTATGCCTATTTTGTTAATTTTCTTCTGATTGTTTTTAGTATTCTTTGCTCTTGTTTGTATTTGAAGTTTGATGTCTTAGAAGTTTCACTGTATTGACAATATAGAGGCATTTTTTGTTTTCTGTGTACCTACACTTCCATGATGGTGGTTATCCATCCTCCTTTCACTTACGGACACAGAGCTCCCTTAGCATCTTTCTAAGGCTGGTCTCCAGTTTTGCTCATCTTGGAATGATCACTTTTTCTCCTTCCATTCTAAAGGACACTTTTTCTAGGTATGGTTAATTGGCATGTGCAGTTATTTTCTTCCAGCATTTGGGATGAGTCATTTCTTTTGCTTCCATCCTATAGGATTTCTGCTGAAAATACAGCTCTTTTCTAACAGGGATGTCCTTAAATGTGATCTGTACATTTCTTTTGCAAACTTCCAGATTTTCTCTTCATATTGTACTTTTGACAGTTTAATCATAATGTATCATGGTGAGGGACCTTTCTGTTTGGAGTACTCTAATCCTGTTTAGATGGATGTCCATTTCTTTCCCAAGATTAAGAAAATTTTCTACTATTGTTTCTATTGTAATTTCTATTTTTCTACTATTATTTTATTCACTGTACCCCTCCTTAAATTTACCCAAAGACTCTGAGTGCTGTCTTTGTTTTTCGTTCTTTTTAATCTGCATGTGGTATTTCAAAATCCCATCTTTAAGTTCTGATACTCTTCTGTATGATCTACTTCATTGCTGAGGCTTCTGGCTAAATTTGACTTACTGAGCTCTTTACATCCAAAATTTCAGTTGGTTCTCTTTCAGAATCTGTCTTTTTGTCTGTACTCTTTCAAAACTTGGCAAGCTCTTCAAAATGTGTTCTTTTGAATTACTTATCAGGCATTTTGTTCACTTTTATTTTTTTGAAATCTGTTGCTAAAGCATCATAATCTTTTGTGGTATGTATTAGCTGGTTGTTTCACATTGTCCTCCTACATTAAGATGTAAACTCTCAGTGAATGAGATATCCCTACCACTTTTATGGGGTGATCTTTTTTAGTGAGTGGATTTTCCTGGAGATATCTTGGGACCTCATTATGCAATGCTGGCTTTGATTTGAGTGGGGCTCTATAATGTTACCTCCCCATAGTTTGAACAATGACACGTGTCAGAGTCAGAGAGAGACTCACTACTGCATACTAGCAGTACAGGTACATGTGGTGTAGACAGCAGGGCTGCAACCTGACTGTGTGGCTTACAATGAGAGTGGGTGACCCCTACCTGGCAACAGCAGTGGCAGTTGTGGAAGCACTTGTCCTTTGAACAGGCAGTAGTGTGAGCGCCAATGCTACAGGGACCAGGATGGTGACAAGAAGACTAGCAAGCCTCTGTGGTACAGATATCCAAGCACACAGTCAGACAAGGTGCAAGGTGGCCCTCAGTGGGAACCACAGGTGAGGTGATCACAGGCATGGCAATCTTCCACTTCACTGTGACTGTAGAAGCACTGCTAGGAATGGGACCAACACCCCCCCAACTACACGGGACTGCTTTTCCTCCCCTACTCTTTTACCTATTATCTTTACCTGGAGTGGGATATAGCTGGAACTGGCCCCCTTTATCCAGTTGCTGCAGGTCCATTAGCATGTAGGTTCCATCCACCCCTGGCAGCCACATGTACCCCCACAGCAGCCTAGGGGGGAGGGCAGCAAAAGCCACATAGTATCTGCCTTCCACACAGATGGCCACTCCCATGGCCTCAGCACCCAGGCTCCCTGTCCCCTGTCCCCTGTTTCTCCAGAGCAGTGTGCCCTGAAGTGCAGAACCCCAAGATGGTTTGGGTAGGAGGCACTCTGTCCACTGTGCCACGTCAGGCTTATGAAGTGACCATCCAAAAAAAGAGGAGGTGAGGGCTCTAGGGAGTCTGGGAGATGGTAATGTGCAGGGCCTTTGACTCTGAGAGCAGCATGAGTTCTCACAAAAGTTCCTTTCTTAAGGTACCATCTGACCACCACTCTCATCATAGGGGATCATTTTCTGAAGCGATGAAGCTTAACTGCAAATCTTGGGTTACTGATCTAAGAGGGCAGGTAGCCAAAGGGACTGTCAAACTTTCAAGGAGTTGGAATTTCCAGCATTGAGAGAGTTTGCATAGACCCCCCTCCTCTACTTCTCCAATGGGGAGACACCCTCCCCAGCCATGGAACCAGAGTGGCAGGTACCAGTATATTTGGCTTCTATTATGCTGTGGTTCCAGGTCTCTGAATCTTATAAAGTTCCAGTTTCTCCTACCGATTCCCAGTTCTCTCACATGGTTACAAAATGCTACACACCTATCACTGTAGTTCTTTTTTGTACAGGCACACATGAATGCTAGTTAACTCTATTCATCCTCCTTGAAATCCTCAAATTTATTAACTAAGTTGATTGCCCTTAATACGAAGTGTGGGACTCATCTATTTCATCAGGAAAAGCCCTATTTTCTATCCAAATGCATCTATGAAAGCCAACCACAGTATTCACTATTTGATGGGCCCACTTAGCTGGCTAAAAGGACACACTCCCTCAGACTGGTGCATTTCACATCTATGAGATAGTCCAGATTTGGGGAGGGGAGGGAGAGATGATGGAAATGAGCCAGAAGAGTGAATTATACACATATTTGACTTGAAGCTGCTCATGGCAAGCTGTAAATTATGAGAGTCATTTATAAGATCATCTATAACTGCTAGAGAAATTTCTGTGTTAATCATCAAGAGACAGAGCCAATAAAAAAATAATCAGTGCCAGCTTACGAAAGGATTCCCCTCCCTTTCCAAATCAATTATTGGCTATTCTCTACTGATGACTTGAGGAATGATAGCAAACTTAATGAGCTATTTTTCTATTTAAGCAAAGCATGCTGCTTTGATTTGAGCACATCCATACAAGCTATCCAGAGGTCTGTGTCCATAATGTAGGCGTCAAAGAATCCCAAAACCAGTCCTTCTGTTTTAAATATAACAATATGCAAAATATTTTAGCCCTTATAAAAGATCCAATTCTGCTCTAATACAAAACGTAACTTTTGCTCTACATTTAGTAGCAAAATGTATTAGACTAAAAATATGCATAAAGAAGATCAGTAAACATGTGTTGTATTTACAGGCAGTGTAAACTTACCCGGATCACACCAATATGAAGAATGATAAATACCATGCAGATAGAAAAGCTAATCACAAATTTAAAAGTACAAACTAGTTGTTAAGCCTGTTAATTCTCTCTCTCATTCAACAAAATATTCTCTCAGGTGTACTTACCGAACTTGAACATTTATACACTGTTTAAAATTTGAAACCTTATCTCTCAAGAGCAGATTCAACTGCTACAAATCATAATACTCATATTATGTTTACTCCAAATATTCATATGGCAAAAGTAAGAAAGTGTCTGAGTTTGAACATTTTTTCTGTTCTCCCTTATAAGTCAATTCGTACAGCCACTACCAGCACATCAATAATTTTATGGACTCTCCTTTCCTCTTTTAAACCTCCCTATCATTCTGAAGTGTAATTTCAAATTTCTGTATTTCCTTCCACTCTAGATTAATTGTGTTTTTATCCACCTGGATGAATAAAATCATCATGGCAACCACTATGGGGAAATACTGAGTGGCTTTCAAGGAGTATGTTGGCCCCAGTGAGTTTAGGGTCCAAGAAAAAGAAACCACGATTACTTACAAAGCTAGACACAAGCTAGATATTTGAGGAAGAGTATATATTGCAAAGGGCTATGGCAGTTTTAGAATACAAGCACTATTCTTAGTGCATAAATTCAGCAACACAGAAAAATTTTGTTAAAGCTAAACATTCAAAAAATAGGCAGACATAATTGCATGAGGTAACCAAAGTTAGTACCCTACAGCAACTTATACATCGCCGCTCACTCGGCCTCTCACCATCGCTTCATCGTCTTTTGGAAGAACCTGGAAGAACAGTGTATCCCGCAGATCCTCCACGACCTCCCGAGGATTGAAAGAAGACAGAATGTATTTTAGCTCACCATTTGGGGTCTTCAATGCATGGTCGCACAGCGGACTCCGGGCTGTGGGGACACGGAGCACAGGGCCGAGCAGACATGCTGACAGAACTTTCCATGGCAGCCAGAGCGGAGAACCAGAGCGGAAGGGGCGGGCACAAGGTGCGCTCTTCCGGTGACCGGGATCCGGCTCTTCCTGCCGGGCCGCCTCCCGCCAGCCTCTCAGCTGTGAGCTCCTCAGCCAGGTTGGTTCAGCGGTTCTAGGGGTTCCACGGCCTTGCAGAGCCCGCCTCTGAGCACGTGGGCCTTAATCCCAGCAGGAAATCCCCCTTGGCCATTGTGACAAAGTCTACCATGGACTGTGAGAGCTATTAGGGTAATGTTGAGGCAGACACCCGCCCTGTGAATGCTCTGCTTACTGCAGAGGGGACAAATGGAGACCCAGGCTCAACCCGCGCAGCAGGATGAGGGGAAGGAAGAGAGAGGAAGGAGGAGGAGAATATTTGATTCTAAATGAGGATTGCAAAATGAGGACTTCCGGGAGGGGCAGGGGGATGAGTGTATCTCTTAACCTTATGCCTTCGCTTTGCTTCTGGGTAGTGTGTTGTTATATATGAGAGCAGGAGGGAATGATACCCACTAGGGAAACACAGCAGAGACCGTTTTAATAATTTAAAGGTGAGTAACACTTCCTATTAACCTATAACTTTGTAAAATAATTGTTTTACAATTTTTTATTGTATGAAAAATAATTTCATAGCAAATCAAGAAAGTAACACTGTTATCTTCAAAGCAGTTACTCAGAACACAAGACACAGACAAAAAATAAATATTCTTACAAAGAAGAAACTGAATCCTGGACATTTTTGAGTTTCCACTATTCAGCAGTAGGATGGCAGTGATGTTTATTAGAATATTTCTACCACTCTTCCTAATCAGGATATAACACCCAAAAGCCTTGAAGAAAATAAACCATCATCATTGACTTTATAAAACCACATAAATCTATATTAAAAGATACTATAAAAAGTTCAAAAAAATCAAGTACACTGGGAGAAAATGTTTTCCACATGTGTAACAGAAATATCACTTTACTATGTACAGAAAAGTCTTACAAATCAGTTTTTCAAAATGACCATCATTAAAGATACATACTTATTCCAGCTTTCACTAACAATCAAAAGTATTCCCGATCTCACTAAAAATTTCATTTAAATCATGAGGAAATTAATTTTATTTCTAATATTAGCCAAGATTAAAAACAATATCTTGCATTGTTAAATGCTAGGGATATTAGCAAAGTCATGCACTGTTTGGAGTATAAATTACTGCAACATTTCTACAAGTTATTTAGTGATAGTTCTCAAAAAAAAAAAAGCACACAGTACTTCCACTTAGCAATCCTACATTGAATCTATCTTTTACTAATACAGAAGCTTATGAGACATACAGGCATGATCACCATAATAATAGTTGTCCTGGCAACACTTTGGAAATAACCTAGAATTTGGTCAATGGCCATTGGTTAAATAAATGGCAATAAATCTCACAAGCATGGATGCATTCATAATGTCAGAATTCAAATACTGAAGGGAAAGAATAGAACTATTCAAAGTTATATTAAAAAGAAACAATAAATCATAAAATTCAGCCCCAGCCCAACTCTTGAAAGTTGCCACTATTTATAATTTTGTAGGTATCCTGGCAGAAATGTACCTATAGATATTTTTTAAGTTATGGCCAGCTGTTCTCTAGGCCAAGATACAATTAATATAAGTTTTAAATGTTATAATAAGAAACAAAGGAAATCAACCCCCAGATAATTCTAGATCCTGAGTCTATAGTATCCAAAAGAACCGAAGCCACAGGAGATACAGTGCACAGCTCTGCTTTCCAAAGAACACACTTTCATTCCTCTGTTCTTTCAGGGCCCATCCCCTGTCCCTGACCATGTGGCCTGCAACCTCTCTCAGCCTTGGCTGAATTCTCTCAGCCTTCCTGATTCTCACCTCCTCTGTGGTAAGTGACTAGTTCTTTCTGGGCAATCATATTTTATCATCTTCACCATCTCATAGCAGTTTATTTTATTCCCTACGGCCCCACCCTTTCTATCTCCTTTGAAAGTCTTAAAGTTTGTTGAAGCTATTTTAATTCCACAAACACTTAACGATGATTGCTGTAAAGAATGTTTGTACTCCTGGGTGATCCACAGCTCCACTGAAAGCAATAATGGCTGGAATGAGCTCATTGTATCGTTTTCCTTTGAACTGATTTACCTCACTGCTTGTGAGACTCCTTATTTCTCACTTCCTCCTACTCTTTGTTCCCAGCATCCTCCTCCCCTTCCTCTTTCCCCTCTACTACCAAACCTCCTTCCTCATTCCAGAAAGTTTCAGCTACAGCATGTTCAGGACAGAACTTTAGGATGGCTATGGGAGCCTACACATAATCAAGCAGTACAGTCAGAAAATTCATTAGTTTGAAAAGACACACTGACACGAAGCCCCTTCAAAATCCTGCCCTGCACATTGAACACACTTGTCTCATCATTCTTGTCACTTTCCGAAGGAGCTCTGGAAGTCCTTTTTCCCGAGTGTCTTTAGTTATGCTGCTCTGGCTGCCTCAGTGTTCTGAGTTAATTAAAAATGTTTCACTTTCACAGTCATTTTGACTTTGAGGAAAAGTTAGAAGTTTCATGGAGCCAGATCCAGTGAGTAAGGTGGAAGAGGATACACCATTAGGTTTGTAAGAGCCTGACTTTGTGTTGATGGCATGGCAACAGCATTCACATGTATTTTTGATCACACCTTGTAAAGACACTCATGAAAGACAACTTTCAGAAGTGCTTCAGAAAGTAGCAGGAACAATGAGCTAAGTGTGTTCAAAGTGAAGGGAGTACTTTGAGGAGGATTCATAGCAATATGTCTTTTCCTATGATTTTAAAATGTAAACAATGGGCTGGGGATTTAGCTCAGCGGCATAAGCATCTGCCTTGCAAGCAAGCGGTCGTGAGTTCGATCCCCAGTACCTATTAAAAAAAAAAAGAAGTCTGATAAAATGTAAACATTCATAGTATACTTTGATCATCCTTTATCAAAGGCCTTTATCATGGGTTCAAATTCTTCTTTTATAGAGTTTAACAAAAAACCAAACCAGGTATGGTGGTGCTCACCTGTAATCCCAGCACTTAGGGGACTGAGGCAGGAGGATCACTATAAGTTTGAGACCAGGCTGGGATACAAAGTGAGCTCAAAAGCAGCCTGAACTACAGATCAAGACCTTGTCTCAAAATGACAAAAAAGAAAACAAACAAACAAACAGGAAATACATTACTATAATTCTTCCTCATGATCCTGCTTGCAACAACCTGGCACAGGGCAGGAAGTAAACAGTCACTGGCAGAGAAATCTTCCTGTCAACAGAGATGTGCTCTGTGAGTGAGGCCTCAGCACACCAGGACCCCTTCTGGATGATCACTCTCTTCCCTTGAATATTGGGCCCTGCTGCTTCTCGGGTACCATTAGCTCTCACTCTTGTAGCTCTTGGACCATGGATGCAGGATTTTCTTCTCTCCCAATCCTTGGGCACAGTCAAGGCCCCACACTCCCCTTGTTCATATAGCTTTAAGATTCTTTTTAACTGTTCACAGTGCTGAGGTGAGATTTTTTCTTTTTTTATTGGTACCAGGGATCGAACTCACAACCACATGCTTGCAAGGCAGGTGCTTATGCCGCTAAGCTAAATCCCCAGCCCTGGTGAGATCTTTTACTACCACCAGTAAAGAGATGAGACGAAAGGGAAATGTGATGAAAGTTACACCAAAGACCATCAACAAAGAAAAGCTATTTGGAAGTTCTTGATACAAAACTTTCTAGAACAAACACCACAACCTAACTGGTTTCTCTGCCTCTTGACTCATTCTTATATACTTGCTCCTTTCCAGAAATATCTTTCTAAGAATATTCTAGACTCTTTAAATGCTCAGTGTCGCAGAGTGGCATACATCTACCCATTCCTTCTTGTCTTCTATCATTTTTTCACTGTGGGACCTCCGGAACCTTGTGACTGACTTCTCAGGAACCCCTGGCGGGGGCGTTAGAGTCCTTCCCCCCTTTCTGAGATGCCTCCTTAGCACTTTCCGCAGTGATTTTCCTCTGCCACTTTCCTTGGCTAGATGTGAGCAGTGCCTGGCTCTCAGGCCAGCACAGTCCCTCCAACTCCTGGACACCTCTTTCCCTTGGACACAGCCCAGCCCCTCCACCATGTAAAATCATTGACTCCCATACCTCTGAGCACACTGTTAGGAGTGTGTTTAGTATTCTGGTTCCACATCAGAGTACTTTTCTGTAATCAGAAATTTGATCTCTTTTTCTCTGTGACCTCAGCATCTTAGACCCATGCCCAGCATTTAGGTGGCACCCACTGAGAGGTCTTGCTCTCAGGCCACTAAAGCCAACTACAGCCCAGATAATTAATAAAAAGTCTGGGTAGATGACACTTTTAAGGAGAAGACTGCATAAATAAAGAAATTCAGGAAATGGGCAGGGACTAATGGATCCAGGGAAGCAGAATGAGACCATAGCCAGCTAGGCAGGAGCAGACTGGTCACCTGGTCATACCTCAGACTTCAGCCCTGTGGGCATTGCTGTGGCCATCACTGCAGTCAAGATACTTATGTTAGTGCTTTGTTTCAAGACCTTAACATTCAGAGTTCTGAGCAGAGGGACAGATGACTGAACCTGATTTTATGAAATTGCCCTATAATTATAGGTCATGGTGACAGGTAGGGTAAAGAGAGGGGACCTCATGTCCCACCAGCCAGGGTAATAGACAAACCCAGAAAGTAGGCAGGGAAATCATGCAGTAAGAAGCCAGGATAAATCAACAAATTGCCTGTGAACCTTACGCAAACAGCATTGTGTTGTCACCATGAATTGCAATGAGCCACATCAAGGTACAGGTAATGATTTTCAGTATAGCTTTGAGCTTAATGGAATGAGTCTTATCACTACCTGTTGCAGAGACATGTAAGAGAAAAAATGAAATTTCATTAAACAGACTTCCTTACACTGCCTTTAATAGTAACTTGGGCTCTCAAAAGGCTTTCTAAAAAGTTGATTAGCCCAACTCAACTACCAATTAGATCAAAGAGAACGCATGAGTTCCGACAACAGAAATGGCCATGTCCTTCATTAGGGAAAATATTGCCTATTTAAATGTCTGTTAATATTTTGTGCAAAATGTCTGGCATACATAAAACATTATGAGACATTACACAAAGCAAGAATGTGACCCATAACCAAGAAGAAATGTGAACACATTCAAAAACAACAAAAATACCTTGCAACCTAGAATTATACACACAGCAAAAATGTTTCCTGTTTTAGTTGTGGAAAACCTGCTGTTTAATCAGTTCATTACGTTTTTAATTTTAATAATTATAGTTCTCATTTCTAGGAGTTCTGTTTTTATTTTGTGCTTTTATAAATTTCTCAAATTGTAGTTATTGAAATACATTAACATAATTGTATATGCTGTGTCCTATAATTCCAAATTTGTTTCCTTTCTCCCAGGGATGGGTTTCTCCTTTGAGTATAAATATTTTTTAATACGTATAAACTGCTCTTATACCTTGAGACTTCACAGAAAAGGTACTGATATTTGGCTTGAAGGTGTGTGACCCCAGAAATCATTTCTCATTGTCCATTCATGTGAGTACTTTTAGTTCTCAAATTAGATTTTTGATCATACAAGTGGCATGAATTTGGATCACAGAACTGGAAGCATAGTTACCAATATCAAAGGATTGTTTTTCTTCTCCTAAGTATCAGGATAATTTTTACTATAGTTTCTCCAAGGGAAGATGAGGCAGACTTATTTCTAGTCAATGCAGACTCTATTCTGACCAAAGCTTTGTGTAGAAATTTCTCAGTAGTTTTTCACTTTCAGTTCTGTCATACTTACTTCCAGCATGCTCTTTTTTTCCTCTTTCTAGAATTTTATTATCTCGCAAAAATACAGTGCTTGCATTCCCATGGTGTGGAAAAGAGCTTGCTTGGTTTGCTGCTCATTTATCTAGGTACACAGGGACAGCACGGGCTCCAGCCTGAATCTTTCTTACTTCCTGCCAACTAATGAATGCAATTAAAGTGTTCTCCAGCCAGTCTTGGTGATACACATCTGCAATCCCAGCATTCTGGAAGGCCAAAGCAGGAGAATCAAAAATTTGAGCAAAGTCTGGGAAATTTGTTGAGACCCTGTCTCAAAATAAAAAATAAAAAAAGGCTGGGATGTAACTCAATTCAGGCCCTGAGTCTAATCCCCAGTGCTGGCAGAGAAACAAAGAGAGTCACTATCTTTCGTTAATGTGTAGTTCTGAAGAGGACAAGGGGTCTGGATATCTCATCTTTCCTTCCTTCAGAAACTTGTTTCAGCCCTTGTCCATTCAACTTCTCAGTGTCCCAATATCTGTTTTGAATTATGTAGTTGCAAGTCATAACAACAATGAAAAAGATCAAATTGTTGTCACAGACAGTTGCTGTTTTGTCAAGACAGGAGAGGGTGTCATTGTACAGTGACCCCAGTTCTTTCTATGTCTCTGTCCAGAGAAACTCCATGTTTTGGTTTCATCTTTATGAGAAACCCAGAGTAAAAAAAAAAACAAAGAGCAAAATAAAAGATAGATAATAGACGTAGGGAGATAGATTGTTCTCCAAGGGGAAAGGAATAGGGGGAGGGGGGAAAGGGATAAAAAAGGATTTAAGATGTGTCATATACATGTACCAACTCCCCACGGGAATGTAAACATGTACTACACACATGTATTAACACATTAAAAAGATTTCTCACCATGAAAAAGGATGGCTACAAGTTAGCTACTGCTTCTTCAGGGAAGAGACCATTTTATAAACAAAACAAAGAGGGAAATCCAAAAGGAGAAAAGGCTAGGCCAACTATACTTGCAACTTTTTATTGAGAAAACAAGTAAACCTGGCCTTATCTCTCACCGCAGAACTGAAGCACCTGGTCATTCAGGGCAACCAAGGTGGAGAGAATCACATTCCCAATGGACACAATGATCGCACCCCATCCTGCAAGGTGGGAGATGGTGCTGCCCTTGGGTCAGGAGTTCCCAGCACCGTGGCCTCTATGGGCAGAAATGGGGGTTAAAGAGCTGATATCGGGGGTCTTGGACTGTGTCACACCATATACCTGTCCCTTCTCAGCACCTTGCTATCCTCTCACTCTGCATAAATTTTCACATCTGTGGGTCCAAGTCCTCGGCTACCTTTGGTAAGGCTTTGCTGTCGTCCTCCATGCTTGGCACCTGCTCTTTCCACAGTTGCCACCTGCTGTCACCTATGTTGCTTTCCCTGCAGCTGTTGAATTCTCACATCTCCTGGCACAGAGTGTCAGCTCCTTGAGAGCAGGAAATCATGACTCGTGGCACCTGGCCTCGTGCCTTGGACACACCGTGGCCTCATCAGTCAGTGCTGATTTCTGACTAGGGAATTCACTCACCATCTAATGACTTGTGCTCCCCATCACCCCTGCTTAATTACACAAGACTGCAATTTAACTTATTTAACTTTACTGAGCTCTTTGCCGTTAGACCCTGCTAACTACCCTTGCACTGAAGTGCTCTTCTTCCTCTCCCTTTACTAACATGAGGGTTTACTACAAGTGACCACATCTTCCATTGGTTTATGTGATTCTAGATTATTCTAGTTATCCTCCTATGTTTCCAGCTACCTCTTTTCACTTTCTTGCTGATTCCTTTTTCTACCTTATTCCTCCTTAGAGTATTAGTGTTGCTGCTACTGTGCCTGTCTGTGATGTCCTCTTTCTTTCTTTCTTTCTTTCTTTCTTTCTTTCTTTCTTTCTTTCTTTTTTCTTTTTTTGAGAAATGTTGGTTGTAAAATGAGAAGATGAAAAGAGCCTCCCTGAAATCACTTAGCTGACTGGGGATTTGTACATCTTTACATGATTCTAGCTTTATTTTTAAAGGAGAGCCATCATCATTCCATCAGGACATGGGCTTTGGGGGGCTTTCATTGGGTGGAAGTACACCAACTGGAGATTTCCTTCCAGCTATGTTCAGGGTGAATCCCTCCCACAAAGGAGATAAGCAAGACTCCTTTCCTTTTGCCACTTTAAATGATTATACATATTAATATTTTCCCCTTCTTTTGAAGATTGTTTATTATAAAAACAAGGTTGCTTTTTAAGAATTAGATCCGTTTGATCCTCATTTATTTTCTTACCCCATAGAACAGAGCTACTTTTTAAAAGTCTGAGTTTAATAGTTTTTTTAATCTAGACTAATCCCTTATAGAAGTGTGAAGCATTTGTGTATGAAAATAAATGTGCATCTGAATGCATAAATGATTGACCAATTTTCAAATAATTAACTTTTTAGGTTTCACATGTGCATTTGCTGTTCATTTGACCATATAATAATTAATTAGCCTTAATTTTAATGGATTGCACCTTCAAATCCTGCATGCATATTTTAATAGAATGACAGCATTTTACATCACTTTTCATATTTTAGTCAAATAGACAAGCACTCACAAGCAAAGGAAGCGAACTTCTAAGGTGGGGGCCATTTCACATCTGTGCAAGTCAACATTTTGATTAATAAAGTGTTACAATTGTTTTTAATGTATTTATTTGGTGGTGCATTCAGCAAAATTAATCCTGATAGATGAAATGTGTTTAAAGCATGACTTACAAAATGAATGGTGTCTCTAAGCTAATAGACTTACAAATGAACAGAAGGAAAAAAAATGAAGAAGACTTTAAAAATGAGTCAAGTGAAAATAAATGCAGATTAAAAAACAATTTACTGTGTGTGTCTAGAGAGCCAAAGGGAGCTCAACTGCAAAGGATTTGACTTATGGGCTAAGTGAGCAGTTGAAACGCTTAAACTCCAGCCTCATTTCATTTGTCATAATGGTCCAGGGCTGCAGGGAGTTGAGCTTCTTTCTGCCCTTGTGGTACAGAGAGCTGAAAGGCAGAATGCAGATCTCTGTCCTGAGAATAATTAAGAGTCCAGTCATCCATGTCACTCATCAGTAACTACTAGCAACCAGGGAAGCAGGAGTGGAGAGGAAACTCAGTATCTCAAAAGCAGTGCAACTGAGGCCAGCTTCTCCACAAGGACCATTCTTCATCACACTTTGTGGCTTTGAAAGTGGAATAGGTCCCTTGGAAGTGACCACCACACTCTGCTATGAAGAGCTATAACTCTAAGTCATTCATAGGAAGTGAAGGCACCTTGAGAGCATAATGTTAAGTGAAATAAATCAGACATACAGGCTTACATATCCTATGGCGTCTCTTATGTGAGATCCAAACTTATAAATATGAGCACAAAATAAAAGATAGATAATAGGAGGTAGAGAGATAGATATTTCTCACATGGTAAGGAGGAAGAGATGAAGTGGGAGATGAGAAAAGGATTGAAACTGTTATGCCCATGTAGCAGCTCCACACGAGGAGAATCAGCATTGTGACCACACAACACACTCGTAAACATTGAAGAAAACAGTGAAAAAGTAAAGTGAGTGCCACAGAACAGACACATTTCTACCAAATTCTTTATAAAAGTGAATTTCCATTTTGCAAATGATACCTTTGGTCTGTTAAGGTGATTTTCCCCAAATTTTCAAAATATGTAACTAGCCAAGCTCTCCCTCTTGGGATAGTTGAAATCAGTATAAATATTCTTCATACCATGAGTGTAAGGCTTCAGAGAGAGCTCCATAGGCACAATTACTATATCACTTAACACCTGTTTGAGCCTGGCCAAGTTAAAACCTCTTGGTCCTGGTTTTCTCATCTCAAAATTCATAAAATGTTACTGTTTATGCTTGGTCATAATACAGTTTAAAAACATGAGTTTAAAAACATTTTGATGGTGTTATTTAATAATAGCTAATAATGTGCACAAAAAGTATACAATACAGCATACAAAGTCAAGATTTTTAGAAGTCTACATCTTTATTAGGTATGGTGATGCATGTGTATAATCCAAGGACCCTGGGAGCCTGAGGCAAAAGGATCCCAAATTCAAATCCAGTGTGGTCAACTTAGTGAAACCCTGTTTCAAAATAAAAGGTGCTGAGATGTAGCTTAATACAGAGGTCCTGAGATCAAACACCAATACTAAATAAATAGATTTTCTATAGGCCAATCATGAGCTAGCTGAAAAATAAACCATAAAAAACAATTCCATTCACAGTAGCATCAAAAAAAAATACCTAGGTATCAACCTAACCAAGGAGATGAAAGACCTCTACAATGAAAGTTAAAAAAAAAAAAGAAACAAATTGAAGAAAGTGGAAAGAAACATCCCATGTTCACAGATTAACAGAATTAATATTATTAAAATGGTCAGATTATCAAAAATGATCTACAAATTTGATGTACTCACCATCAAAATTCCGATGACAGTCTCAGAATTAGGAAAAATAACTCCACAGTTCATATGGACCCAAAAAAAAGACCCAGAATAGCCAAAGAAATGCTAAGCAAGGACAGCAAGGCTGGAGGCACTGAAATACCCAATTTCAAATTATACTACAAAGCCATAGTAACAAGCATGTGACCAGCACACACACGCACGTGCACACACACACATACACACACATAACACATTGACCAGTGAAACACAGTGTAGGACACAGAAACAAATGCATGCAACTACAGCCAATCTGATTCTAAACAAGTGAACCAAAAAAAAAAAACCTCTCTCATAAGTGGTGCTGGGAAAATTGGATAGCCATTGCCCACCATCACGCACCTGTTCCATGTAGTACTTAAAACTTTAGCCAGAGGAATCAAGCAAGAGCAAGGAAAAAAGGAATAAGGAGATAAAAGAAAAAGTTCTGTCTTTTCTCATACACAATATCATCTTTTACATAGAAGATCCAAAAAAATCATCAAAAGATTCCTAGAACTAGTAAATCCAACAAGTGAACAGGATAAAAACTTTTTAAAAAAAATTCTATGATGTTCCCATACACCAACAATGAACCCACAGAGAAAGAAATTAAGAAAATGGTACCATTCTCAATACTTTCAAGAAAAATTGTTAAAACTTAACAATGAAACTGAAATACCTCTATGATGAAAAGAATAGAACTCTGAAAAAGAAGATAGAAGAAAATATCAGAAAATGGAAAGATACCTCCTGTCTTGGTTACTTTTCTCATGTTGCTGGGAAGAAATACTCAACACCCAAAATGAAGGAAGGAAATGTTTATTTGTGGAGGTTTCAGTCTATCATCACTTCAAGACAGCAGTCAGCAAAAGCAGCCAGAGCAAAAGTGGGGAAGAGCAAGCCTCTTTTCCACCCTTATATTGTAAGCAGGCTACCCCACCAACACTACTCCCAGGGTAGGTGTAGCACTGATACCACCTCTGTGTCTTCCTCTTGTACAGGATGAGGACATTTACAAAGTAAGAATCCTGGCTCCCTGCTGAGTCTTTTAGTTAAATTTGTAAACTTCTTAAGTTGGCACAAACTATCAGCCATAATAGCTCCTATTGCTGGCTAGGCAGATCCATTATTATCAAGACTGCCATGTTTCCAAGACAGCTGATTACACTTAAGGCAACTCTAATCAGAATACCAACATTCTTCACAGAACTCGTGAAAACAATTCTAAAGTTCATGTGGACCAGAAGAAACCCAGAAGAGCAAAAGGACTCCTCAATTACAAGAGCAAAGTAGAAAGCATCCCAATCCAAGATTCCGAGTGACATTACAAAGCAACAGTAATAAGAACAGAATAAGATTGGCACATGTGGACCCATGGGGCAGAAGAGGATACAGAAACAAGTGCAGCACATTCAGTCATTTGATGGTTGACAAAGGGGAAAAATCAGACAAACAACATACTGAAGGAAAGATAGCCTCCTTAAGAAATGGTGCTAGGAAAATGTATCCACATGCAGAAAGTTGAATCTAGACTTCTGTCTCTCACCATGCACTAAACTAAAATCAAAATGGACCAGTAACTCAGATATTAAAGCAGAAACATTGAATCTGCTGGCAGATAAAATTCTTGAAGACATAGGCTAGGCAAATACCTTCTGAACAGAAAGACATTAAGAATAGACAAATAGGATGACATAAAAATTTAAAAGCTTCTGCACAGCAAAGGAAACAGCCAATGGAGCAAAAAGAAAACCTACAGAATGGTAACATTTTGGCAGCAACTCCTCAGGTAGAAAGCTAGTATCTAGAATATATTTTTTTAAATGTTCAAAAATAGACCCCTCCAAAATAAAAAGCCCAATTAAAAAAATGAGCCCCTGAAATGAACAGATACTTCTCTGAAGATGATGTACAAATGGCCAATAAATATGTAAAGAAATGTTCAACGTCACTAGCCATTACAGAAATGCAAATTAAAGCAACACTGAGATATGACCTTACTCTGGAAAGAGGGGCCATCACCAAGAAATCAAATAACTACAAATGTTGACGAGGCTGCTGGGACCCTTTCTACACTGGTGGTGGCAATGTAAATTAGTACAACCACTGTGGAAATCAGTATCAAGAATCTCAAAATCTGAAATTAAAAACTTTATTCCCCTTCTAGGTATCATCCCAAAAGAGTTAAAGACATTGTATTACAGGGATACATGCATAACCATGTTTATAGTGGCATAATTCATAATTGCTATATCTTGGAAATGGCCTATATTTCCATCAACAAATGAATGGGTAAAGAAAATGTGATATTTATACAAAATGGAGCACTACCCTGCCACAAAAAAAGATAATTGAGTCACTTATAGGAAAATGGATGCATCTTGAGACAATGTTAAACTACATAAGTCAGACACACAGGCTTAAATATCACATGGTTTCTCTTATTTAAGAAGGCCAATTTAAAAAGCAAAACAAAAGATAGATAATAAGAACCAGAGAGATAGATCTTTTGCAGATGGAAAGAGAATGAAGAAATGGAGAAATGGGAGAGGGAATGAAGGGGAAGTAAAAAGAATTAAGATACATTGTGTTCACCAACCACACAAAGAATGAAAACATTATATACTGCAAATGTACATTAGTAAAAATAAAAAATTAGAAGTAAATGAATATATAAACAACAGCATAGTCCAAAAAAAGAAAGAAAACAGAACATCCTTCCATGGAAGACTAAAACTAGATCCTTATCTCTTCCTCTGTTCAAAACTTAGTCAAAATGAATCAAAACTCAAGTACACACAAGACCTGGTAACTTTGAAACTGCTAGAAGAAAGAATGGGGAAAACACTTGGAAATCCACATACTGGTAAAGACTTCTTGATTAGCATTCCTATGGCACAGGAAATGACAGTAAGAGTCAGCAGAGGAAACTACATCAAATTTAAAAGTTTGAGCACAGCCAGGGAAAGAACCATTGGAATGGAGGGACAGTCCTGAGAATGGAAGAAAATGTGTACCAGCTACTCTGGTAACACAGGGTTACTATATGAAGATTTTTTTAAAATTTGATAACAGAAAGTCAAGTAGCTCAATGAGCAAGTGGACAAATGAACACATGCCTCTCAAAAAGAAGTACAAATGTCCAATAAGTTTATGAAAAAAATACTCAACACCTTTATCAAAATTCACTAAGATTCCACCTTACCCAAACAGAATGGTGCCACCAACAATACAGAAAACAGCACACACATGCAGGGGTGCAGAGAAAAGGAACCCTTGAACATTGCTGGTAAGAATGTAATTTAGTGCAATAGCTATCGAAATTGGTACAGAGCATTCTAAAAAAACTACACATAGAACTACCATTCGATCCAGCTGTACCACTCCCAGGGATACCCCCAATGGGACTGAAGTCAGCAAGCTATAGAGATACCTGCATATCCATGTTTATTAGTGCACCATTCACAAGAGCCAGGATGTGGAGCCAGCCTATGTGCCTGGCAGCAGATGAATGAGTAAGGACAGTGTGGTACATCTATAATGGAGTACTAGTCAGCTTTGAAGGAGAAGGAAATTATATCTTGTGCAAGAAAATGAAACTACCACACTTGGAAAGAGAAGCATGGCGTGTTCTTCCTCACGTGTGGAATCTGAAAAACATGGCCCAAAAGTAGAATGGAGGCTATATTTAGACGAGAGGAAGGAAATCGGGGGCAAGGGGAAGAATGTAAGGGAGAGGAATGCTGGATGGAAAAGTGTTACTCTTGTACATTAAAAAGTCATGATGTAGACATGAATTTACTGAAGTGAAAATGTGTTCCTTACGTTGAGCAAAATATCAGGCTGCAGAACAATATATACAGTACCACCAGTTTTTTATTTTCAGAAATGCATTAGTGTGTAGAGATGAAAAACTCACATAGAACTGCATTCACTTAACTGTGTTTTAATCTGTCTCTGAGAGTGATATGCTAAGTACATTTTTCTTTTAGTTTAAGAATATTTTTTGACCAGTGCTGTAATAAAACCATTGTAAGAAGAGGAAATTAAGAATTGCTATAAGTGTGTGAGGTCATGGATATGCAAACTAGCTTGATTGTAGTGATCATTTCTCAATGTATATGGATCTCAAAACATGACATTAAGCTGGGCATGGCAGCACACACCTGGGATCCTAGCATTTGGGACACTGAGGCAGAAGGACTGCCACAAATTCGAGGCCATCCTGGGCTACAAAGTGAGTTCAAGGCCAGCTTGAATTGCATAGTAAAACCCTGTCTCAAAAAAGATAAGAAAGAAAGAAAGAAAGAAAGAAAGAAAGAAAGAAAGAAAGAAAGAGAGAAAAGAAAGAAAATATTCTACCCTTTACATATATATGATTTATTTATGAAATATACTTAATAAAAATATTCTATCATTAGTGAAATAAATAAGAAACATATTTATAAATATCATATTGTGTCTCTAGTGTAAAAAGTAAATAAGAACTACAAGAGTAATGAAACCAAAATGTGTAATTACTATTGTAAAAAAGAGAGGAAAAGAAAGTGCTCTAAGGGATATAACTGCATGTATGTTTGAGTGTGTAAAATAGATGACCATATTGCTGATTCTTTGTTGGATCTTTGAGCAGAACTGTTTGTAGTCTAACTGTTTGAATATTTACTATTTACCCTTTAACTTTGTAACTTGAACAACTACATCCAGGATGACAGTATGAAATTATAAATTACTGATTTCTTAGTGGGGCTTTTTCTCATTCTCCTTTTGCTTTCTTTCTTTTAGAATTCTGTATTGTTGCTACCGTTTTTTCTGTTTTGAGTTTTTTCTCTTCTCTTTAAATAAAATTTTAAAAATGTATAATTGCTATTGTAAAAAAAGAGGAAATAGGAAGCGCTGTAAAAGATATAGCTGCATGTATGTTTAGATGTGGGCGATTGATGACCCAATTCTTGTTGGATTGTTGAACAGATCTGTTTGCACTCTCACTGCTTGAGTGTCCACTTTGTGTGCTTTAATTCTGTAACTTGAATAACTATTTCTAAAAGAACAATATGTAATTTATCAACTAGTGATTTCTTACTGTTTATCTTCTTTTCTTGAAATTCTGTAATATTTCTATGTAATTTATCAACTAGTGATTTCTTACTGTTTATCTTCTTTTCTTGAAATTCTGTGATATTTCTACCTTTTTCCTAATTTTTTTCTCTTTAAATAAAAAAAATTTTTTTAAATAAAAATAATTAGAAAATCCCTAAAAGTTTTGAAAGTAAACAGTATATTACAGCCCATACTATAGCTCAAAAAATTTCAGAATTTTAAACATATTTTAGCTACATGATAATTAAAAGTATGGTATATTAAAGCATATGGAGCTGGGCATGGTGGCACATGTCTGCAAACCCAGCACTTAGGAGGCTGAGGCAGGAAGGCTGGCATGGGCTGCATGATTCAAGGCCAGCCTGAGCTACATAGCAAAACCACTGTCTCAACATACCAAAAAAATTTTTTTAAATAAATGAACACATAAATAAAGCACATGGGATTTAGAGTCAGAATTACTTAGAAATGATGCTAGACTGGATGGAGTGGCATGGTGGTCCCTACTACCCACCATGGAGGCTGAGGCAAGGTAATTGCTTGAGCCTAGAAGCTCAAGACCAACCTGGGCAACACAGAATGAGCGCCTCAAAAAATAAATTAATTAATTAAAAAACACTTTGACATATACAGCCCTAGGTAGATATCTTGGAACAGAAAGGCTGAAAAGTCATGAGTCAACCCATCTATTTTTTTCCTTTTGGCCTGCTTGGTTTTGCTTCCTGGAGACAGGATCTCTGTCTCTATTCCGGATGCTCTTGAGCTCTCTATGTAGCACCGCTGGACTCAAGAGTTTGATCCTCCTGCCTCAGCCTCCCAGAGTGGTGGGGTAAATGTTTCAGTCACCATGCCTGGCCAAGTATTTCTTTATCTTTTATTTAAAAAAATAAAAATAAAAATCCCAGGAGTATCACAAGTTCAAACCCAGACTTAGCAACCTGGCAGCTTAATGAGACACTGTGTCAAAAAAAAAAAATTTAGAGGGCTGGGGATGTAACTCTTTGCAAAAGTCCTGAATTCAATGCCCAGCACTACAAAAAAAGATTAAAAGAAGAAGGAGAAGGAAAAAGAAAAGGAAAAGGGGAAGAAGAGGAAGAGAAAGAGGAGGCAGAGGTGGAGGCAGAAGAAGGAGAAGGAGAAGAAGAAAAGGAAGAAGGAGAAGAAGAAGAAGAAGAAGAAGAAGAAGAAGAAGAAGAAGAAGAAGAAGAAGAAGAAGAAGAAGAAGAAGAAGAAGAAGAGGAAGAAGAGAAGGAGGGGAAGAAGAAGAAGGAAGCAGCAGCACTAAATTAAATGCAAGGGGTTGGATGTGGTGGTGCACACCTGTAATCCCAGCACTCCAGAGGCTGAGGCAGGAGGATCGTTGCAAAATTGAGACCAGCCTGGGCCACAAAATAAGCTCGAAGTCAGCCTGAATTGCATATGGAGACCCTGTCTCAAAAGACAAAAAAATTAATTAATTATAAGGGAAACACAGTCGACTTCTAAAATATAAAGTACAGGAAACCTGCAATGCCAAAAGGAAAAATTAAGGGAAGGTAGCTTTGGGGCCCCTGGTAATGCTGGTTTTGTCACTGTTTTGTATTTGGCTTGGGCTCTGATCCCTAGCACGAGTGTGAGTATCTGTAAGGCTATCGCCATCCACAGCCTCTGTGCTCTTGCTTGACCCAAGCGGGCCCCTGAGGAAGGCTGCACCCCGGGCTGGACCTTCCGCCCTCTCTCACCATCCCCATCCCCTGGCTGTCCCCTCTGGGTTTCCTTCTGAGCCTGCGTTCCTGACCCTGCCTCTGAACCGGAGTCCGGCGCCTGTGCCTATGGGGTGCCCTCAGGTGGCTCCAGGGACTGTGATCTCCTCTTACATGCGGACTGTCCCACCAGGAGAAACTAAATTCTGTGATCACAGCAGTTGGAGGAACGCGGGATATTTTCTCCCCACCCTGAGATTCAGGGTGCTCGTTGTTCCCCAGCTGCCCCGTGAGGCTTCCAGGGCGTGAACCTGCCCATCCTTGCTTAATCCAGCCATCCAGCAGGATCCGATCCACGCTCCTTCCCATCACGGCTCCCCATCGTGCTGTGAATATTCATGGGGTCCGTGATGGATGCCGGGTTGTGCTTCCTGTGCTAGTGGTAAAGCTCTGAGCTCCAGTTTACTCTCTTAATGCTGAGATGGAGAGTAAAGACCTCAGTGATGTGTGACCCCAGTGCCAGTGAGAGAAATTAAGGGCCAGATCTGGAATCTAACATAGTGACATAAAAGTAGAAGAAAAACAGCTAACCAAGAGGAAGGGAGGGTGAAACATAACACTAAGAAGTCATCAGGCTGGGACAGTGGCACAGGCCTGTCTCTAGGCTGAGACAGGAGGAGCACAGTGAGTTCAAGTCCAAACTAAAATATGTAGCATGACACTTATCTCAAAAAATCAAGGGGAGAGAGAGACAGAGGCAGATAGAGACAGAAGTTATCATGTTGACATGAATTTATGGAGGTGAAAAGCAATCCACTACACTCCATTAAATGAAACAGCAGGTTGCAAAGCAGTATTGTGACTCTGCCAGTTTTGTGTTTTGAAACAGGCATTAACATATAGTATCCAGGTGTCAAGAAGCAGTCTAGAGTGTTTACTTAGCTTTAACCTGTCTCTGGGAATAAGAGGCTGAGAACACTTCCGTTTATGAGTATTTTTGACTCATGCTATTAGAAGATGTTTCTAAGCAGAAGAAATTAAGAATTGCTGTAATGTGTGAAGTGATAGATGTATAAACTAGCTTGATTGTAGAATCCCTTCGCAATATGCATCTCGAAACATGCTCTTGTATACCTAAAATATAGATGATTTTATTTGCCATTTTTTTATTGCATGAAAGTGAAGAACAAAAGAAAAGCAGAGGTGTAGAGATAATGGTGCTGGGCATTAGGGTATAGTCATGTACCCACAGTTATGACAGGAAGCACTGCCTTAGGCATGTGCCCATGTGTTAGGCCCCACAAGGGCACACTGTGCTAAGACTAAGTTGCTAATGGGCTTCAGGGAAGTGACCAGATCATGAGAGCTCTGACTGCCTGGATGGATGAGCCATTGATGACCAACCATGGCTGGATGGGCTTATGAGAACTTGGGACCCAGTGACTGAAGCAGGTTGCTAGGGGTGGCTTTGAGGGGTGTATCTGGTCCCTGCCCTGCCTCTCCGGCTCCTTCCCTCTCACCATGCTTCCTGGCTGCTGTGGGTCAAGTTGCGCTGCTCCCCCACATCCTTTTGCCATGATGTCCCTGCCATGGAGCCAGCCAACCATGGACTGAGACCTCTGAAACCAGGAGCCAAAGTAAACCCTTCCCCCTTTAAGTTGTGGAAAGCCAGTGTTATGTCCTAGCAACAAAAGAGTGACTAGGGCCAGGGATATAGCTCAGTGACACAGCACCTGCCTGGCAAGCACAAGGTCTTGAGTTCGATTCCCAGTATAAAAAAAAAAAGAGTGACCAACACATCATATGTTACTCCAAGTGACCAAGTCTGAGACAAGGAGGCTCTCACCATTCCAGTGAACAGGTGACAAGAAATACAAAGATGCTTGTTACCTGGCTTGAGGAACCAGCGGGGCTGTGGGTGCACTGCCGGATAAGGGGGAAGACAGTGTCACAGGGTGCACTGGAGACAGAGACCCCCCTGATTAATCTGTGGAGGTGATTCTTAACGCACTTGTGAGATGAGTTTTCCTTCTCAGAAATCTCAACAGCTTAATGGGCCCTGCACGTTTCTCATACTCAACAGTTCACTGGCTTAACTTTCCCTTGCTGGTCAGAAACTGAACTCCCAGGTTTTGTGCAGTGCCTCCTATCGTGGAGTAAGGCATTCCATGCACTTTTAGGCCCCAGTTCACAGCACATGTTAAATACCTGCAATATCTGGTGAGGCAGAAATGCCCTGGTGTGCAGAAATGAATGTGACCTAAAGGAGTTAGAGAGTTAGGTGTTTCCCCTTTGTGTTTCCCAGCCTCTGTCTTAGGAAATCAGTAACAGTTTTGCAGAAACACACAATTCATTTGTTGCTGACTTTACTTCTCCAGCCACAGAGAACATAAAAAATAGGGTGGACACCTGAGATACACCTAAAGTCTGTCCCCATTGTCAGCATTCAGGGTGGTGATCTTGCCCATCAGTAGACACACAGTGTCATGGAACAGAACTTCTTCCTTCTCCCCACCGGAAGGGGCCACTCAAGCCTAACTGCTAACTGCTTATTAGACCCATGAGGACACTGAGAACCATGAGGGAGAAGAAAGCAGAGCTCCCGATCCACTCCCTGGAGACACATGATTGACTCATCTGGAGCCAAGTAGTGAGAAACATCTAGGCCACAAGTCTGAATCATCACGGGCAGAAAAGAAAGTCATAAAGATTGTACCGATGAGTCATCTGCTGACTGCTCCTCATCCCGAGACGATATCTCAGTGTACAGGTAACCAGGACTAATGCAATACCAAGAAAATACAGAACAGACAGTTCTTGAATGGGTGCAGGGAGGATGGGAAGCTCTCATAAGGAAACTGGATTGATTCAGAAGCCCCAGGCCAGGCTGGCAGATGTAGTTTCTACAAAACCTCAGCCCCTCAGTGGCTGAGCTGGGAAATGGAAGGAGGCCTGCTTTGGCCGGGTGGAGAACTGGAAGCCAGAGAACGCAGTGTGTTGCTGCTTAGTGATCACTCTTCGCACATCACTTGCTGGTTTAACTGGAATAGCACAAGGCAAGAAAAGGTCAGAGGGGAAAAATTCCTTCCAAAGGGCAAAGGGCAGCTTGATAGTGCATGCATGGGTTTCCCTAATCACCTCCATCCTCTGCATTGAACTCCTAGCATGACTTTGGTCATCTTCCTAAGATAAGGAACTGTTTCATGTTCAAAAAACTCTTCATGCTGTTGCTCTTGGTTTATGTTGCAAGCTTAGCATTTGTCACACTGTCATGAGGCACTTCTTATACATTTGTCATTCTAGGAGATGGTAAACTCCTTGAAAACAGGAGCAATAGTTTATTCCACCCCTCTTTTTCTGGAACCCAGTATAGTTTCTGGGCCAGAACAGCATTTTAAAACTCTTGGTGAATTTAGCCAGGCACTGTGCACATGCTTGTAATCCCAGTACTCAGAAGCTAAGGCAGGCGGATCAAAATTTCAAGGCCAACCTGGACTATGTAGTGACACACTATAATTTTTTTTTAAGAAAGTCTTGATGAATTGAACCTAATTGAAACAGGTTCCTGGTGTCTTATTTGTGTATCCTGCATGACTATAAAATAGTACTTAGGAAATTTAGAAAAAGTAATGCCATGTTAATAAAGACATGTTACCAGCCCTAGAGGCATGAGGGCCCTGAAAATGGCTACAAATTTTAATGATGGGAAGCATTTTTATAAGACGCTGAAACCTTACTACAACTAGTGATAATAACTAGTAAAACAAATTGTAAGAAATGCATGTAATTTTTTTAAAGGACTATGGCAAAGAATCTCAGGCCATCAGGCCGGTGATTTAGCTCAGTGGCATTAGCGCCTGCCTGGCTAGCACAAGGTCCTGAGTTCGATCCCCAGTATCAAAAAAAAAGAATTAAAAAAAAAAAAGAATCTCAGGCCATGGATATCATCAAAGAGTACATCAAATGCAAGAAATAAATGAATAAAAATTTTGACTAACAACATAATACTTAGGTTACAATTCTCCTACAAAACCCTCTGGAATTCCATTTAGATTCTAGCTATTCCACTAAACCTTAGCTGAG
This sequence comes from Hydrochoerus hydrochaeris, assembly GCA_004027455.1. NCBI lineage: Eukaryota > Metazoa > Chordata > Mammalia > Rodentia > Hydrochaeridae > Hydrochoerus > Hydrochoerus hydrochaeris. The sequence goes on from PVLA01004484.1 coordinate 114,978, forward strand.
GGTGGGCAGTGAGTGGACATTCTCTCCTTCATTCTGCAAATCTACACTGAGCATCTACTCATGCCACATAGTGCTCTCAGGACTTAAGATACATTTGTGAACAAAATGTGATCTGTCTTGTGGGGTTTGCATTGAAGCAGGAAGCAGGAACAGAAAACAAACCCAAGGAGATGAGCCAGTATGTAGGAAGGTAAGTGGCAGAAAAATGGGGAGCTGGGGTGATAATTTCCAGAAGTGCCGGGGTGTATATTGAGGGAGGGGTCTCAGAGCCTCAGTGAACAGCTGAGCTCAGGCAGGGAGACTTGACCAGACAGAAAGGTGGCCAGGGGCTTGACCAGCTAGGTTTTGGAGGAGGATCTCACGTCTTTCTGCAGCTCCACAGAGGACTGCTGGCCGCTGTTGCCAGAGGACACAGCAGACGTGGCAGGTTTGCCGGGCTGTGGACGAACTTGCTTTGGCCCACACAGTGAGGAAGGTTTTAGTCATTTTGTTACTGCTGTTTGACGTGGGGGTGAGGACAGGAACAGAGAAAGGAGAAACAGCAGGGTGCACACGAACACAGTGGTGGAGGATGAAGCGGGGCCTCCCCTCTAACAAGACCAGTGAAGATTCTGGAAATCTTGTGGCTAGAATGAAGTCAAAACCCATCCCACTTCCTAAATGCTCTCCTCTCTAATGAGCTTCAGTTATGGGAACCTGACATGAACTCTCAGGCCTCTTCACTGCTTCCAGAGACTTCTGTTAGCTGGTTCTTTTCCATTTCTGTGGTGACCAAAGCTGAAAAATCCATTGATAATGTCTGCTCCAAGAGAGAGAGGAGAATTCTAGTTGTATTGGTTTAATTCTAGCTGTATACTAGTCTGCTTATGTTATGTATTTCTCTTCCTTGGGGCTCTTTGAAAGAAGAGGTAACTAATGAAAACACAGTTGAAACTGCATTCATTGCCATTCAAAATGTTTATTAAGTGATTAATACATTTTGGGCACTGTGTGCCTAAGATACAAAGGAGTGGCAGACAGACTTGTAGGGTAATGACAGAAGGGATCCCTAGTAATCTAGCGGGGCGTTGCTACACCACAGCCCAGGGCAGAATAACCACAAGTTACAGGAAAGCAGCAAATAAGTTTCACATCACTCAGTCAGAAATAAACTTGTTCTCAATGGGGTCTAAAGGAGTGGAACTTAGAAGTACGGTTCACGTCACAATTGTCATTGTCTTTACCATAAAACTCTAAAGCCCCAGTGGTGTTCAGCCACCCTCCCCCCAGGTTCCAGTCAGTAGGTCTATTTCACACAGTAACCTCATGACTACATTTACGGTAGGATCACAGGCTTGCAAAAGAGGAAGACGGAGGAGGCTTCCCAAATAGCGATAAAAGAGAACTGGGGCCAGCGAAGTGAATCAAATCCTTAGGGCAGCAACTAAGAAGGACTCCTGAGCAGATGAGAGTCAGCTAGAGACCCAGGGCCCCTACAAGGGGAGATGCATTTGGAGAGCTGGCTATTTCTGCTGTCACATCTACCATAGGTTCTGCCTAGGTGGGGCTGGTGGTGATATCTGTAAGATGGAATTCACTTGCCCAAGAAATACACATTTGCTTCAAATCTTTAGCTGTTTTAAGTACGACTTCCCCCAAAACTCAAATGAAGATGCAATGTGTAAACCGCACGTAGGTGGCATGTAGTGTCAGACCCTGGCATACTTTTGCCTTAGTAAGCAGGTTATTATTATGCCTCTTCTGCACTGAGAATTGCAAAAATGCAAATGAAGGAGAAAAAAATAAGCAAATATCTTGCAGTCTACTTCTTGTATGTGTTTATCCACTCAGTTCATCATCTTAAGGAGGATTTTATGTGGCTTTTGTCCTGTTGCTGGGCCTATCCTGTTTCTATTCCCAAATTCAGTATTCCTAGGATGCAAGGCAGCATATTTCCAGCCTGACCCCAAGTGTCTTCTTGTGTCCTTTGTTCTGCTCCTACTCTTGCTGAATGCTTCTCCCTAGCCACTGAAAACACTGCCCCGTGCAGCACCCAGAGAAGAAGCAAGTCCTCATCCCCTACATATCTTCAAAGAAGCTACGACAGACCCACAAGGCCATAAAATGACAGGCCCATTGTTTGAGCCCAGCTCCAGCTCCGGGACTTCCCCTTTTGTTTGAGCTGAGTCACATTTTTCCTGTTGTCAACCTGAAGGCTGTCCGTTGATAGATGATAGGGCTATCTTGCTGATGAAGAAAGCCAGGCAGACAGGTTTCCCTGCGTTTGTTTGCCTTACCTTGGACCCTTACCAATTAGAAAGTGTCCACTGGCCAAAAGAGATAAGCAATGGTTGATTAAAGCTCAGAGAATACATTGAATGAACTAATTCCTGACAATTTTCTTCTGTTAAAATACTCTCTGAGGTTCCTGCCTTGTGCAATCTTACTGATTTTAACAGAGCTCTTGGGGGATGTATATGTGCATTTTACTCTCGATATCTTTTCAGTTGACACATGCTCACAAACCACAGATCTAGTCGATCAGCTGGCAAATTGTGAAAACAGGAAGTGGAAGGATGGAATCAACTGAAACAACCTTCACAAAGGACGCTGTCTGCATTCCTGCCCAAGTGGGGATGCTGTTTGTTATAAGAAACAAATAAACAGAATGAATGGATAATATCAGTAGATCCCCAATAGGAGGAGTGCGCACCCCTGATTGTGCTAATTATCCTATTTTCAGTGTCTTGTAACCAGTGACACAGTTCTAAGGCTGAATCCACATATTGCTGCTAGACATGATAAAATCTCCAAAAGTAAGAGAGGGATGTGATAACATTTGTTATCTTGGAAATATTTGAGATAATATTTTTCTGTCTGACAATAATCTCCAGCATTGGCTTAAAAAGCCACTTCCTGTTCTAATTTAGGCCTTTCGTGTATTCAGCGAATATTACTGATTGCTCGTTTTAGGACAGACACTTATATGTGCATGAGGGTTATGAAAGTCAGAGCAAAATCTCTTATTCCTCACAAGGCTTTCCATGTTCACTAATGCCGTCCTTAGCACTCCTCACGAGTGCCAAGCCTCAGTCCTCCTGTGGTATTTATTCCCCTCATGTCATATTTCAAAACAGGGTCCTCGGTAGGGTAAAGAATTGAAAAACCCTCTTTCAGCGGATATATAGAACACAGTCAAATGGTGGAATGAAATGAATGAGGCATGTTACAGGTTTTAAGCAAATACCAGGAAATACTGCTTCACTCATAGGTGATGAATTTATGAAATTTACTGCTTCAAATTGTTCAGAAATATAAATGAAAGTTTATTTTTGAAAACTTGGATCAAATTCTATTGGAAGATCAGAGAATGCAGCATGCTGTGAATGGGAAATCTCACTGGTCCATATTTGAGAATCTTTGTAAGAGATCTGTTCATGGTGGTGGCATGTGTCATCTGCTAGGATGATTGTGTTTTTAAAATAAAATCATGATTCCTCAAATTCTGACTCTACCAGAGAAACTCAGAAAGATTACAGTGGGATGGCTTGTTGGAGGGACGATGAGGAAGTAATGAGGAATTAGCATAGCTATTGGTGAGATTGTCACAACCCCTATATTATTAACCTGTTTAACCTTCAAACACCGCCTAAAGAGGTGTTTAGGAGGAAAAGTTTTTTATATGAATTTCAGTCAGACTGAGTTACAGTCAAAAACCTGTTTCTAGGCATTTAAAATCAAACTGGAAGAAAACATAAAAGTAACCTTCTCTAGCAAGTAAGAAAAATGAGGCACAAATAGATTAAATGCCTTCCTGAGGTTGCAGCTTTTACACTGGAGGGACCAAACAAAAGTCCCCTGGATTTCAGACCTTGTCTCATGTCTCTGGGTGGACAGAGACAATAAAACTGTGTTCAGGCTCTTCCAGGGCCCTACACCCGACCCTGGGGAGGGATTCCTTTTGGAGACAGAATTGGGGCCTCTTTGGAAGGTGTGTCACCCACACCCAACCTTGTGCTGTCTTTTCAGTTATTTAATGAAGGTGAAAAGTGAAAAGAAAATCCCAAATAAAAAGACCCTCCCAAAGAGAAATCCAGAGAAAATAGCGATAATAATGCAAAATATTCAACTCTATAATTTCCACAACTTTCCTTTAACTCAATAGTCAAATAACACTATTATTCATTTCACAGCTACAGATCAATTTGCTCATGTGTGAAACCTATGAAACGCAACCATTTTCTCTTCAGATGAGTGATCTTGGTTTGAGTTACCCACACAATTTGATAAAAAATACATTATTCCAGATGGACTCCTGTTGCTGGGCAGATGCAAATGTTTAAATAAAAGTTTAAAAACTTGATTATCTTAAATGAGGTAATCTGGGGGACAAAGTGTGTGAATGTAACTGTAACCCAAATAATTATTATTTCCTGAATTTTTAAACATTCTACTTTCAGGATAAAATGGAACTTCCAAAAAAGAAAATCATGATATATTTACATTTTAAAAATTGTCTACTTGAATGGCCAAATTGTTATCAATAAGCTGTAGATACTTTCTTTTTCCTTTTTTGGGTACCAAGAATCGAGTTCAGGACCTCTTGCTTGCCAGGCAGTTGCTGTGCCACCGTTATGGTTGATATATTGTGTCAACTTGAGAAATTTAGAAATTTAACTAAGAGACTCAGCAGGGAGCCAGGGTCCTTACTTTGTAAATAGCCTCAGCCTGTGCAAGAGGAGGCACAGAGGGGATGGGAGTGCTACACCCACCCTGAGGAATAGCCTGCTTAGAGTGTAAGGGAGAAAAAGAGGCTTGTTCTCCCCTGCTTTTGCTCTGGCTATTTTTGCTGACTGCTGCCTTGAAGTGGTGCCCCAGTGCCATACCACCCTGCCTTGGAGCCAGCTGATTATGGACTGAAACCTCCACAAACAGTGAGCTAAATAAAACCTTTCCTTCCTTCATTTTGGGTGACAGGTATTTTGTCCCAGCAATGAGAGAAAAGTAGCCAAGACAGCCACTGAGCTATATCCCAGGCCCAAGTTGTAGTTACCTGATGTACATTCACTTTCATTTCTATACCCTGGCCAGTCCACCTGTAAACCAACATCAGCTTTTCCTGCTCCTTCAGCTTCATGGAGACACTGGCAGACCAAAGCCATCTCTGGGACCACCATTGGTGCAACTGTGGTGGGTGACATGGAGATTGGGCCACTTGCTCATGCAGCTGGTATGGTGTGTGTGACATTTCTGGATGTGCCTGCCCATCTAATGATAGACTGCTGTGAGATCTGTGCTTATTTATGACTTGGCCACTCCAACAGAAGTTAGCAGATTACAGGCATCTTGGTTGCTACCACAACAATGCATCTCTAGGATCCAGTACCACTCCTAAGGAGCATGGAACTCTCCCCTGCCAGTGGCATGGTCTTGCCCCAAAGTCCCAGTGGCCTCCCTTGAGGTCACCATAAACTGACCACTAACACCTCCAAAACTAAAGGATCCAATGGATCAGTACATAAGAGCCTTTAGCCCAGTGTATCCTAGTCCTGCCAAGGGTCCTTTCCAACTCTGGTACTCATTAGATGCTGATGGTCTTTCACATGACAAAGAATGTGAGCTATAGAAGGTGTCACCTCCAGAACCCAAGGAGACCTGTCAGGAACCAGGCTTCCTTCATGGTGCAAGAATGCAACGGATGATGTTCTCCCATGCTCCTATCCACTGGGCCCTGAGAACCTCACCAAAGTAGCAAATCTCTCAACCCTCTCGGCTTTACCTCCCACACTCAGGGAGTGTTAGCTCTTACTATGAAGAAATGAAGGCCTCTATAAATTTGGAATATTCAGGGATGTCCCCAGAGCCAAAGTCCTCTGAGGACAATCTCTCCAACTGTCTCCATCTCATGTTTCAAGATCTTGCATCTTTCCAACCATGGCCCATGACAGACTTGCCTTGGCTGGACATCTGCATACCTCAGGAGCTCTGGACCTCTCCTTACTGAGTCCTAAGTCTGTTCCTCAGCTGTTCACTATTCTGCCGGAGACAAGGGCCTCTTTGTAAACTACCCAAGAGAGCTCATCTGTTCCCTCACTCATATTCTTGTCCCACTGCACAGTGTCAACCCACCAGCCGCCGTCAGCTGTCATTCAGCTGTCATCTACTGTCGCATGCCCCCTCCAGGCTTTTCAAGTCCCTGACCACCACACCCACAAGTGTGTTCTCCATCCAGTGCTTCTGCATGTCACCAGCAGTGACACATTCAGCCACTGGGCTGCCACCCTGCTTCAGGGACAGTCCTTCCTCTCACGATGTGATTCTCTTTGCCTATCCCAGGCCCCATCTGAGCACCCAATTTGTCAGAACACATTGTCAACTAGGGTAACTAGGTTAATGACCCACCAGCAAGTGCTGAGACAGGATGCCCTGATGCAGGTATCTACAGCAGGGAAGAATTTACAGCGGAGACTCTGGGGATGGAAGACATATGAGGCAGGAGGCGGGGGAACCTCTGACCCAGGGAGGTGTAGATGCCAGGTGGAGAGAAGCGGAAAGTGTGTAGACTTATCAGGCTGTCTCTCTGCAAGCCACATCATCTTTCATAAGTTATTAGAAGAACCGGAAATTGTAGGTAAAAGAGCACAGCTCAGGCTCTATAAAGAGTGAGTCTCTAGTAATTGGTGTGCATTTGTGGCAAAGAATAGGGAAATAATAAAGCTGAGCCCCTGAGTGCCTTTCACAGAAATGTGGAGCCCTGTATTTCCTGTGCAGACAGGTACACTCAGAGAGTGCCCCGTGCAGTCCCAGCAACTCTTTGCCTCATTAACATCAAGGCTAACCAGCTATACTTTACCTAATGTAAAACAGGCAACAGGGTGCACTTATCTCCTGCAGAGATGGCCCCAAAATGTGCTGTGTTTCATACCTGTTATTACTAAGGTGCATATTTCCAATTCTTTCTGCTGCTGGAAGAAAACTAAGGTTTGTAAAAAGAGGTTGGGTAAAGTCAGCACACGCAGCTGTGTGCTGTAGACATTTTATAAATGCTTCCTTTATTCTCCAAAGTTTTGGAGATAGAAATTGTTATCCACGTTTTACAATGGGAACGTTGGGAATTCTAGAGATTTAGTAACATGTCCGTGGGGCTAGGCATGGTGTACATACCTGTGATCCTAGCACTCAGGAAGCTGAAGCAGGATTGTTATGACTTTGAGGCCAGCCTGAGCCATGTAGTGAAACTCTGTCTCAAATAATAATAATAATCATAATAATAACAGTTTGTCCATGGTAACCCAGTTCATTATTAGAAATGATCAGTCATTGACTCTGGAATCCTATATATTTTATTTTTAAGAACTCCATCTGTAGACTTTAGTTTGTGAATTAGAGTATTCTTGGCTTAAAATATTGTTTACAACATAAAAATAATTTATTTTTCCTGTTATGAATTTTAAAGTCATAATTTTGTCCCTACGTTGTTACTATCACATTGCTTTAAGTAGTAGTTAGGCGATCTCTTTCCTCCTTGTCAGCACCTTGAGGATGGCTCTTAGGTCTCACTCATCTCATCCCTCGCCAATGAGAACAAGCCCTGAATGTCACATGTGCTTACAGACGTTGAACCAAATAAGAAAATACAAGTAGCTTGGTTAATTTTTCTGTTAATTCTCTGGTTACTCTGACACTCAAATCAAATCCTAGAGAATAAAATGCATCATTTTCTTGATTCCATGGGACTCACCTCAGAAAGGCTTCTTACTGCCTTTAAAATTCTGTCAAAAATCCCAAATTCCTAAACTTTTTCTTTTTAGCAGAAAATGTGTGTGGATGAAAGGAGTCAACAGGGAATTCTCACATTAGGATTTTCTCACTATTCAAAAAAATGACCAGTAAGAAGCATCAATGTAGGGTATGTGTAATTTAGAAAACAGATCCTGATGGGTGGCTTGGGGAAATATGACCTTGACCATGACCTTCAAATTACGTTGTGGTGAGAGGACAGGCTCTCAAGATGGATCAGCCAGAGTTGGAAGCCTGTTGGTGATGCTGAGATATATTCCCTTGGACGTGTCACCTAACCTTTCTAACCATGACTTCCTCATGTGTAAAACAGAGATAATAATAGTGTTGTTATGAGAATTCAAAGCCGGAGTGAATGCAAAGCAGTTAGTGCATGGGTGGCTCATGATAAACAACTCATTAAGCAAGAATTACTCCTCACCATTATTTTTACTGTGCATGCAACTCACTCTCCTTGTGTCTGAGCTGAATGATAACATTGAAAAATCACAACTTTACTAGGTCTCTGCATTCGCCCAGCACCTTTTGTGTTGGAAGACCAAAGCCCTGGGAGTTATTAATTCTTCTATCTTTTATTGATTTGAGTGTAGGTAGGCACACTCGGAAGAGCCTAGTTATTTCAGAGAAGTCTAGCACAGAGCCCATTCTACACACAAAGTCATGAATAACATCTGAGCAGTTCAGATCTCCTTTTCCAGGATTCCCAAAATTAAATGGATTCTGTGATTTGTTTGCAGTTGCTAAATATTATTTATTGGTAGTAGAAATCAATGGGCTGATATATTACTCTTTGAGGGAGTGTTTGAATTTTGAAAACTCTCAAATTTTCTAAATGTGAATTTAAAAGTCTGTCGGCCCCTGCACTGATAACGCAAAACAGATTGCAAATGTAACGGGATGCAATCAAGTCAAACAAATCCGAGGAGAGCGCCAGAAGGCTGGCTATTAGGGCCGCTCCTGGTCGCAGCTCTGCTAATGACGGAACAATTGCCAATGCTGATTTGTAGCTGGCATTGATATGCAGGCAGCGACAGTTTCATCTCAAATCCAGCTCCACATTTTTTTAATCCTGTCAATGAATTCGCTGTATCTGCAAAGAGCAACTCCGGAGAACCTAAATAATAAGAAATGGGAATATTCAAGCCTAGTCTGTAATTCTGCATCCGGTGCGTCAGTTGAAATACCCCCTAATTTTTCTCTTTGTCACCCTTGTGTGTCTCCCGGGATGCCTGCCTCTCGACAACTTGTACGAATTAATAACTAAACACAGCTTTAAATACTGGAATTGGTCACTGTGGGAGGGAGTGGGCACTGAGCCTCCAGAGGCCAGTCCAAGATCCCAAACTTATCTAACATTTCCTCCACAAAATCAAGACATGCAAATGGGCTCTGACTGCTGTTCCCATTTATTGTGGGGACCAATTTTTTTTTTTTTTTTATCAAGCAGCACCTGCCTCTCTATTCAGAGACGACTGCGTGAGAGGCTGAATACAAACAACAAAGGCTTCGACTGTGGCAGCGGCTGCATGGTTTTCTTGGAACTTGGCATTATGTTTCAGGTCAGAGATTGAGGTTCAGGGCAGCACAGGGACCTTTTAATATCAGGTGAATGGATTTTTATAAGAGGCTGGGAAGCTTTGGGGCTCAGAAAGAAAAATAGTGCTTTAAAAATAGCCACATTTCTTTTGTGCTGTAATTATCAGTGCATGACGAATCATTTTTTATTCAGTTGGCGTAGGCAAAAGGAAATGTCCTCTACCCGTCACTGTGGGCTGGCCGTTTTCAGAAGTTGAAATGTTCCCATATCTAATCACTTGCTTAAGAATGTATGATTTACCTTGAAAATAGATCCTGAGACCTCACTTAGATGATTTTTTTTTTTTTACAAAAAAGGATACAAATTCATTTATTTATTTAGGAAGTCATTATCACATGGTAGCTGCTTATGCAGCTAATATTGAGTAAATTTGGGAAGGTTTTCCACAATACCTTCTAGGGAAAAGATTCACATCCTATAATTGAGCAATGTCAGAAATAGGAATAATCAGTTCTGTCTCAAAATAGAAAGATACAGACAAAAGGAGTAAACAATAGCCTGACGTCCATAGCCAGAGCGCAGGCAATCAGCTAATTCCCTCCAGTTCCCATTTCCTTGTCTGTAAAGGAGAATCAGTGACGTTTTCCCTGGCAGGGCTGTCATGACAGGAAATGGGAAAATGTTTGCAGAGTGCTTTGCAAGTAGTAAACACTGTGGGGAGAGAGACCACGGGATGGGACTGGGGGAGTAGGAAGGGGAGTGGGGGGGAGCAAAAGAGAAGATGTGTCCTACCCCTGCACCAACTACCGCAAGGAAGGCAAGCATGGGGCGCTGCGTGCATGTGCCAGCATGCATAGATACATAAGTAAGTGACGTGCTGCAGAAAATCTCTGTTAAAAGGTGTCGAAGGGAGACCAACATTCTCTCAGTGTTTTTAAGAAAAGCCTCAAATCTCAAACTTTTAATATTATACTGGATGCCCCAGTTTTTGAACGTTGAGAAGTCATCCAAAAACTTTTAAATATGATGTAGGCTAAGTAGAATACATCTCTGCCTGGCACTAGTTTGAAATCTCTGCATTAGCAAATCTTCTTTTTTTTTTTTTTTTTTTTTTTTGGTACTGTGTACCAAACTTAGGACCTCATGCTTGCCAGGCAGGTGCTGTACTGTATCCCCGGCCCTGACTTATGAATATAGACACAAAACTCCTAAATAAAATATTAGCAAGTCAAATACAAAAAAAAAAAGAGAAAGAGCAAGAGGAATGATAGTTGTAGTCATAGCTGCAACATGTAACAATTGTAGTAAATACATACCATGTATATTAATGTGTGTATCCAGTGTGTAACAACTGTAGCAATTGTAACAATTATTATTACTAAAAACAGTGAACCTTGCCCAGTGGTGCTGAAAATGATGGACTGCGCTGTTCACACCATGCTGCTGTCTTGTTCTGGACCAAATGACCCCGTAACCCCACACTACAGGGGGAGGCCCATTCCTGTCCCCCACCCCATATTAACACCTGTTCCTGAAACAGACTCCGCTGGCCTAGAGCTAAAGCCCCAGCTCTCTGAGGGCCTTTGTGAAGAGCACAAGGCAGCTGGTGAGGATGTCACTCTTGCAGGGGCACAGGGGCTTCCCAGTGACCTTGTCCACCGAGCAGGGGGCCATGTGAACCCGCACAGTGGTGTAACCTTCCCTGAACTCTCCAGCCCATGGCAAGCCTCCCTTCCCAGATCTCTGAGCAAACTACACAGCTTCCCCTGTGGCAGGAGCTAGGCAGTTTAAATAGGACCCTGGGAGAGCTGGGGGAATTACGGATGGGGTGCTAGTGTACATTCTTTATTGGAAACCAGCATCCTAGGACGGTTAATAAACAACTGACTTCCCCATCCATGGTGCCTGGGGCAGGGCGGAGGCCAGGCAGCCCCTGATGAAGAGCCCTGAGCTGAGCCCTGAGTGACGCCACCACTGATATATGCAGGTTGCCCTTCTTCCCCTCCTTTGGTGGTGGTATGTCACATCACTTAGATGAGCTGAGCAACATTTCCCAGAATCCTCTTCCCTGCGGGAAGCCCTGGCCTCAGGGACATCAGCAGGACACTGAAGAGGGTTTAGAAGACCATGGTTGCCCGAGGCAGATCCAATTTGTCCTGCTCATCCTGATCTACATTCCCTGCTGACAGCCCCTGTCCTGTGACCTCAGCAATCCCAGGCCACCACCAGCCCAGGGCTTTGAGCAAAGGTGTTAGCCACAAACCCAACCCGGCAGCCTTCACTTCTAACCCAGCTGGGCTCTGACCACAAGCTCTCACTCACTCACCCTCCGCAAACCTTGTTTACCTAGAGTGCACCAGCACGACCCAGGTCACTCTGAGGTGCTTCATGGGGGGAGAAGCATCATCCTCTGAACACAGCTGCTCAGCCCAAATCCTTTCTCTTCTCGTTTTATGACCCCAGCCTTCTTACACCTCCTTTTCTGCCTTCCAAAGAAATGGTAAGAAATCCTGTTTTGGTCTTAGATTTAAAAAAAAAAAAAAAAGTCTCCTGTGAGAGTTCTTAATCCTAAAAAAACTTCATGCAGATTTGGGGCCAAAATTCACTCCAGCTGGGTAAACTGTAAAAATCCTAGTCTGAGGATTTAGTTTATGGTCACTAGTACCTGGAGGGCATCTGGAAAGAGCAAATGTAGAACTGCCCCAAAGGAATGTACCTTACGCACCCAGTGGGGTGTTTTCCAAGTAAAATCCCCAGAACTATAAGCTGACAGAAAAAAATATATCCCTGAAGGAACCAGGCCACCATAGCAAGAGTGCACAGAGCAATAAACAACAGGCTCTGACCTTCACACGCTGCAAATGTTGGATTTAAAAACAAAGATCTATGGATCTCCTAGTCTGTGACAAATGCTGCTCTGGGTGTCTGAGCTGAGACAGAGTTCGCAAAGCTGACTGCCATTTCTGCCATTTTGGTGATATTTGTTATCTATGTTTAAAAGTTAAAGAATGTCGTTGAATTTTTTTAAAGAAATACAATGTCGTAATTCCTAGGCAGGTTTGATAAAGACACAAATAGGGCCTGAAGAAAAATTAATAATTCCTGAAATTTGAAGGAGAAGCCACCCACAGGTTAAAACAACCACAGAGGGAGTCCTGGAGTTTGTGGGGAATGGGCCCAGGAGATGAGGGGAGCAGGAATAGGAAATTCAAGGTGCAGAGAACAGAGCAAGGACGGAGCCCTGACTGCACTTTGCCAGCCACTGCTTCAGGAGGAGAAGCCCAGGGCAGAGGGGCAGTGAATGCCCCAGGAGAATGTGGCCCAGACTCCTGGAGAAGTGACAAGCCACAGCCCTCACACCCCAGAAGCCCAGAAAACCAGGCCAGCACAAAAAACAAGAAATCGCAAGTTTTATTTGGCAACAAATGAAATTTAATGACAACACATTTCACCAGAGCTGGTTTAGGGGCCAAGGTGGGCAGGAGGGGCCCTGGGCCCAAGGGACAAGGGCAAGGCTGCTCCCTGCAGGGCCTGGGTGACCCCTCCTGAGACCTCAGTCCCTGGGTACATGGGACTCCCTCTCAGCCAGGGGCTTCTTGACAGAAATCTGCATCTGTGATCACATATTTAGAATTGTTGAATTAAATATTTTCAAAAATAAATTGAATTTTTCAATGAAATGGGTGCCAACTGTGGTGGTGCACGCCTGTAATCACAGCACTTCAGAGGCTGAGGCAGGAGGATAGCTATGAGTTCAAGGGCAGCCTGAGCTACAAAGTGAATTCAAGGCCAGCCTGCACTGCAGTGAAACCCTGTCTCAAAAATAAAATAAAATAGAAGTGCAATAAAGTAAAACAAGTGAAATGGATACATGTGTAGCCTGTGTTGTGACCAATTGCATTCAGTTACATTTGGTATAAGATACGCATTTGAAGCATAGAGCTCACTGAATTTAGCAATATCACTGTCCACAGTGGAGATGCCAGAGTCTCATCACCCTGGGATCCCTTTGCTTTCACCCCTCCCCACACTGGACCCACCAACCACTGACCTCCATCCCAGCATCAGTCTAAGTTAGACTTTTGATGATGCTGTATAAGTGAAATTACTCAGTATTTACATTTTTAATAAGATCTAAAAAATATTTCCAGGCAGCATTTCTCTCAAGATATCACAGTGGGTGGAGGTTATCTTTAATTAAGATTTTGTGCGTGTAATTAAAATCATTACCCATTAACAGAACTTACAGAAATACAATAGAAGCCCACCTGATGCCAATTAGCAGGATTATTATTGTTTTTACTCCCTTAACTTGTATTTAACTTCAGTGTTCATTTTGTTTTCCTTTTTTATCAAAGGCCCGCCATGGATGTAAATTAAACTTCAAAGATGCTTAAGAATAAAACGAATGTCTTGTGCTATCACAATCAAAATCGACAGCAGGGGCAGAGTGATATTCCACTGAGTGACCATATCACGAATGTCATCATCTTTATCAAACAACTGTTTGGCTCAGCCATGCAACATATTCTTAAAAAAGCTCAAAGTGGCAACTATGAAAGAGAAAACTAATTACATCATCATTTAGTATACACATTCTAAAAACAAGTTAAACACTTTTTATGGATCTCCAGGTTTTTTAATGGGGATGGATTGCCTTGGGGGGAAAAATAGTGTCAATGTGACATCTAAAAATACAGAATTTTTTGGACACACTAGGAGTTAAAATAGATCCCACTGTCATTTTTCACAGGGAATCCCCTGCAGCATTTCCACACACTCCGGAGGAATTCAAAGCCCACAGTCTGCGAAGGAAACACTCCTTGATCTTTGCAGGCCACTCTTGGGTCACTGACTACTGCAGCTCACCCACAAGTGGCCTTGTCTGCCAGGCACCGTCTTTGAGGCCTGTGAGTGATTTTACACCCATGATCAGCTTCCTCCTCTTCTCCAGAATGCCCTCTGTTTTGTTTCAAGTCAGCCCCGCACAATGGCCTCTCCGACCTCCAGATGCACTGACTCCACTTCTCCATGCATGTCTTCCCCATGGTTGTCCCAGGGCTCAGTCCCTCCTGTGAGGCTTTGGTGCCCAGGTATGACCGGCTATTTCCTGGTCTTCTCCCTCCGGCTGTGCTCCTCAGGCCTTTACCTGCTGGCTCTGTTGAGTTTGGCCGCATGGAGGCCCTGGCTGAAGGCACCAAAGGAAGGCTGAGGTCAGGGATGGAGAAAGCCAAGGTGCTTCTCTCCCTTCCTTTCCTTGCTTGGGTGTCATCCTTGATGTCCTCTTTGGAGGTGGATGGTTTGAGATGGCTTCATGCAAGTGGCTGCTGGTGCTGGGGACTGGGTGGGTGCCTGCCACAGGCCTCCAGTATTCCAGAAGCCTAGATGAGGCTTATTCCCAGTAAGGAGGCTTAGGGTTTTCACAAGGGCCAGGCAGGAGTTGCAGGCCTCTTACCTAGAGTGGCCAGAGTGTCACAGTCACACATCCTATTGACCAAGACAAGTCAGCCCTCCTTCAATGGGAAGATGGTGGGGAGGGGTGGACCAAGCTTTCCAGCTTTGCCTCTGGATGAAAAGAAGAGGAGTATTCCATTGCAGAGGAGATGGGAAAGAGACCTGGCTCCCTGAGAACCATTCGTTTCCCAGGCTGGAGCTCCAAGAGCAACACCAAGCTCTTACACAGCCTTTACTGTTCCTAACCATTGCATTGGCTTTCTCTCATTGTCTCCTGAGCTCCTTCACCACCCATCTGATTGGCTGCCTGCCTCAGCCCACTCACTACTGGCTTCTGTGTTGCTGGTTTGACCCTGAAGCTGCATTTGTGTTCTATATAAACTTTAATGCCACCAAAGTCTGAATCTATACAGATTCACTCTTCCAAAATTCAATGTGAACTTCCCAGAGGCAGCAGGATGTTTCCCCTGGAATCTCTCCCCTCATCACTTCAAAACAGGAAAACCAAAATGTTGAATTTCTTCCCCTTGAAAAGGGAGCATCTTATTTTCTCTGCACTTGGCAATGGGCGCCCAACACCTGCTGCTGCGGGGAGATGCATGGCTGCTTCTGCGAGCTCAGTGCTGCTGTTTGCACTGCAACGCCACTGGCTGCCTTCAGTGGGGAGCAAGACAGGGTGTCTGCAGCCAATAGGGCCTGGCCTGCAAAGTTCTGAACCTTTACTCTCTGGCCCTGTGCTGAAGGATTTGTCAACCTGTCTTAGTCACTTCTCTCTCGGTGCCGAGACAAGATATCTGGCAACCAGAGTTCAAGTGGGAAAGGTTACTTTGTAGAGGTTTCAGTCCAGTATTGCCTGGCTCCAAGGTAAGGTGGCACATGGCAGTGGGACCTCAAGGAAGAGAAAGTTCATGATGGGCAGAAGGTAGCAAAGTGAGCAAGAGACAAAGCGAAGCTCTTTCTGTCCCTTTTGTTGTGTGCAGTCTATGGGGATTGGAGCAGTGCCAAACCAATCAGTGGAGTAATTAGTTATCACCCATCCTTAGTCCCAGCTCTCTCAATCCCAGCACTGCACCAGGAATCAGTCACACACTCTAGATTCAGCCACCTCTGAAAAAGCCCCACCAATGACTGCAGGAGGCTTAGGGGGGACACTGGACACAGCCATAACACAACCCTTGTGCTCAACATCCAACTCTGTCTTCTTGTACAATCAAGGACCAAGTGTTATCCATTGCAGTTCAGGCTCTCTTTGTTTCTCAGTTATTTTAACATTCTCCCATCTTTTCCATTCTCAATCCTAATCTATTCAACATACCTCAACTAAACTGATTATTGCAAAATACCATTTAATTTCTCCTACTCATCTGCTAACATTTCCACGTGACACTTTTTGTACTCGATCGTTAGAAAGGCAGCAGCCTCTGTGTATGCACCTCATGTGTCCCAACAAAGTTTAACTTGTACTTTTCCCAAGCTGATGCTTCTGGAAGAAGACCCTGGGCATATATATCTTCTCTCATCCTCATTTGATCCCAGAGCCTCTGATTATAGGAATTGTCCCATTTCTTACAACTATAGTATCGAGCATGGGATTCAGCATGCAGTCAACAGGGAATACTGTTGGCTCTGTTCCCCTGTCACTTTATTACCAATTTTCTCTCTCCCTCTACTCTATTCAGACCTCTACTTCCTCCAGTCTTCACATTTCTCCAAACCATCCTAACCTTAGGATCTCTTCCTTCATCCAATTTCCTGGCACTAGAAATCCCAACTCTCCATCTATCCATGGCTTCCAGCATAGACAGCCATGGAATTAGCACAGTAGTGACTCCTGTGACAGCAAGAACATGCCTTCCACTTACACACACACAGTGGCTATCAGCCTCACGGCTACCCTGAGCAATATTCCTTATCCTTGGTTTGAGGACTGTATCACCATGACTTGGGCCTTGTCCCGAGGTCACACAGCTGAGGAATTGAGAGCTGAAGGGCCGTGCTAGGAGTATAGCTCGCAGTCGAGCCTGCTAGGTCTCTCTCAGATGAAAAGAAAAGAAACCAGAAAAATGAGCCAAATTCTACATTTATAAGTCCTAACATAAGATCTAAGAACCAGCCTAAGTTCAGAAGGCTTTCTAGGAAATTTCAGAAGAGTTTCATAATACAAGATTTTGTTCTGAAATATTTTTGGACATTGAAAAGTGATGTTAATCAAGTACAGAAAAAAACATTGGGTGGCAGATACAGAAAACATTCATAGTGTATTACTCAGAAGGCAAGAACTTCACTCACACAGAATCTAGAAACCACAGCCAGCTTTTCAGTGTTGGTGAATGGGTAAGTCCATACCTTATGGCAGTTGCACTGCAGAGGTTTCCAACCAGCTTCCATGGCGGGCTGTTTTCCTATTCAGGAATTTTGCAAACCAAGTGTGATACTATCAGTGGCTTGAAATCACCCAGTAGATGGATACTGTCATGGAAACTGACAAATGCTACAATCCAAACTCGTTTTTCTCAAGTTTTCCAGTGAGTTACTGGCTGCATGCATACAGACAACATACAAGAGGAAGAGGAAGCAGGAGAAAGCTCGCCCATGACCACAGTGGCCGTAATGAGGGGCACCAACACTTGGGAAAGTGTCCCACACCAGGTTCAAAGCAATCAGCATCCCTCTGGTGCAGTGCTAGGATCAGCTCGAAGCAGCTGGCAATGCCAGCTGGGCACATCCCCTCCCAACTAGTCAAACAGTGGCCTGGCACTGTAGCTCGGAAGCTGCCACAGTCAGAGGACTTGCACCAGGAGCCCAGCCAATCCCCTGGATCAGGGCATTTAAAGAGGGACACCTTGCTGGTCTTATGCCAGACACTGACGAGGAAGTCTGAGATGTCACATGTAGCTGCATCTACCAGGGACCTGTGCTAGAACAGAGGAAAAATCTTCAATCACAGGAGGCCGGGAAGACCTGGCCACAGCATAGTGTGGCTGCCATCATGGAGCCCCGGGAATAACAGTGCCTGTACACACACCCTGGCCCTGTGCTGGGAGCTCTGGCGAGGCTGGCAGCGAGGTTCCGCCCTGGCCCTGTTATTTCTGTCCTGTGGTTGTTACTCTAACACACCAGAGATGGGTTGGCCACAGTCACAGAAATGCACTGGCTCAAGGTCCGGGGCTGAAGTCTAAGGCTGACCTGACAGGAGCTTCCTGCTGTGTCATTCATGGGGGACAGTGGAAGGACAAGCAAGGGTGACAGAGAAAAGAGGGCCAAGTGCACCCCTTTGTAAGGAGCCCACTCCTGCAATGATGGCATCTCTCTGTTTTCCAGGGCAGAGTGTCTGAAATCCTTTCACTATGGCAATTACATTTCAACATGAGCATATGGTAGTCTCCAGGAGAACCAGAATCGTGAACCATGCAGTCATTTCATGGCAGTTTTTATTTGGTTGACTGACTGCTCTTTTTGTTCCTTTGTTTTTGAGAGCATCTTGCTATGTAGCACAGGCTGGCTTTGAACTCACTACATAGCCCAGGCTAGCCTTGAACTCTCACAACCCTCCTGCCTCAGCCTCCAGAGTGCTATTACAGACATGCGCCACTGTAGCTCACTTCCATTTTTTGAGGAGCACAGCCTGTTTTGCTCACATGACACCCACTGTCCTGAGGTCCATAGGCTATGGTATGTGAGCCTGAGTGTATTTACCACAGAGGGCAAGGGACAGTAGAAAATCTAAGAAGCGCACCGGAAGGAGTGAGCTGGGCTTGACGAGCCAAGTGTCTATCATGCTCAGGGCCTCCGTGATGCCTTACAGTCAAACCCGGTGTCGCATCTGCTGCACTTCCTGTCTGCCCCCAGGAGTCCCATTCTGTAAGTCCTCTGGGCCTTGGGCAAAGACACAGGTGGCGCCAGCTCCCTCTGCCCCACGTGCAGGGGAGGAGGAAACCATTCCACACCAAGCATCAGAAGCAAAGGTTAATTGTGAATCCCAGGCTTTCCTTCCCTTGGGGGAAGAGCTGACCTATGAGTTAATTTTCCAAACTTCCTGGCAGAAATAAAAATCCAAGACTTGAAGGAGGAAATAAAAAGCAGATCCCAACAAAAAGCAAGGCACTGGGCAGGAGAGGTGGGGCTCCACCTCGGCTAGTTAGCTCCTACGGACCTAACCATTGCCTTTCATGTAAATCTTACTTACATCTGCAGCCGCTCTGCTGGAGGAAAGACCATGGCTCTGTGCTTCATTCTGAACACTCAGTGGTCCTGAGCTGGATTTACATGGTGAACAGAGCGCTACTTAAAGTCTCATAATCTTCGCGCAACATCACTTCAGCAATGAAATCAGAATCCCTGGAAGGTGATCCTGCTTTTCAGCCAGCAGTGCTGCTGGAGGCACCAGTTTAGGTGAATTCTGTGCCTCTGCAGCTGTCAGGGGCGTTTTTTTCAGCATCTGATTGCCAGTGTTTGCAGCATTGAGTGTGAAAGGATGACGCCATAAAACCGGGAGCTACACTGCAGGTGGAGGGGAGTTTATAGCTTCCCTAGGGAAGGACCTGGTCCCGCCCTACCTGGGGGGAGAGTCTCTCCTCCCTCCAATGGGGAGCAGGAAGCAACTCTTGAAAAGGAAACACGTATTCTACCAGGGAAACTGAGGCACCAGCATCATCTGTGTCACCCCAATCCAGAGCAACAGCCAGGGTCCATGATCGGCCTCTTTCCTAGGACTTGACACCTAGCAGTGCCCAAAGGTGCGGTGGGTTGTGCTGTGGAAGGAAGTGGTTGGAAGGCTCAAGTGATCTTGTCATTGGACAATTCTGCAAAGCTCTGGAGACGGGACAGACTTCCTTTCATTCCCGTTGGAGACCAGGGCAGTCTTGTGGAGCTTGGTCCTCAATGCTGTCCATCCTACCTTCTCTTCAGCCAACTTTGAGGCCCTGGGATGTGATCATTTTAACCTAGGTGTGGTGGTGCTTTCTCCCGAGTGCTGGGAGGCAGGAGGATCTCTGTGAATCTGAGGCCAGCGTGGGTTACATAGTGAGGACCTGTCTCAAAAAAAAAAAAAAATGTGATACTTATAACAAGTTATTATGCTCTTGTGCCATGAGAGAGGGGGAAATCTGGGGAAAACAAACCCAACCCCATCAACCCGTGGAAGACTGAGAACCAGTTAAAGGCAGCAAAGAAGGTTCAATAGGGAAAGGTCTACTTCAGTGTATATTGTTCTCCCTTTGAAAATTTAGACAAGTCAAATTTTATGTGTGCAAAAGTCAAAAGAAATGGCCCTAAAGTGAGACGCTAACATCTCAGTGACGTGTTCAGAGTGGAAATGTGTGACTCTATTGATCTCACTTTGATACTCATGGGATCTCATCTTTGATCCTCATCCAAAACAGCACAGAAGTAGAGCCTGGCGCAGTGGGGCACATCTGTAATCCCAGTGTCCAGGAGGCTGAGGCAAGAGGATCTCTGTGAGTTTGAAGCCAAGGTGGGCAACAAAGTAAGTTTGAGGCCATCCCAAACTGCATAGTGAAACCGTGTCCCAAACAAAAAGATCAAGAAAAAAAACAAAACTCTCCTAAACAATCTCATAATGACCCGGTGAGAAAAAGCACATTATGAGTATAGAAATAGTAACCTTTAGAAGGAACAGAAAGGGTAAAGAGGAAGAAAGAAAAGGAAGGAGGGAAAGTTGTCTGCACAACTCTTTTTGTAATAGGGCATTGTTAATTCTACTACAAGATCTGCTCAAGAACTACTATGGATGTTTAAATTTTTTTAAAGAAATTATTACAGTAAAGGACACTTTGCCACGAATTCCCGTTTGAGCACACTCAGCCCGTTGTCCAGGCTGCTTTCTAAAGCAGCTCTGGCATCCTCTTTCGGGTGTGTCTTTAGTTGTGCCATCATGGTCTACTGGAATCAATTAAAATTCTTCCCTTTTGCAGTCATTCTGATTTTGGGTTAGAACCAGGGGTCCCACGGTGCCGGATCCCATGAACAAGCAGGCCGAGGACACAGTGTCATGTTTTTACTCCACAGAAGTTGCCAAACGTGTTGGATCATTGAAGGATGATTTTTTAAAAATACAGTTTACCAGCGCATTAGAGTAGTAGCCGCAGTGCCGTTCACCCCACCGAAACACGGCCCTCCCGCGGCGCGCGTGACCCCACCCGGCAGCGCTCGCCCCTCCACCACCCCAGCAAGGGCTCCCAGGCTGTCCTAGCAAGGGCGCCAGGGTCTGCGACCCAGACCCGCACAGTGCTTCTGCTCCCCGTGGCCGGCAGGGATCTGAGCTGTGAACTCCGAGCTCAGGTAGCGGTAGGGGAAGCTCAGGAGGAGCTACATTGGCACAGAGGCGCGGGTGGGCCAGGAGGCTGAGACAGGGAGGCCGCGCGCGGAGCAAGCACTCCTGCCGCGCGCCCTCCGGTTCCTGGCACCGATGCCCAGGAAATGCTCACGGGAAGGCCGGCAGTGCTGGCTCCGCACACTCCCGAGGGCAGCGGAAAGGACTCCTTCCCAGCCCGCCGGCAGTTCAGCTGGTCGCCCTGTCGCCGCCGGTGGGGTGCGCCTCTGCACAGTGCCAGCTACAGCGCCACAGCAGCCACTCCTGGGTTTCAGCTCCCGGCCTGCCCAGAAAAGGAGAAAATCCGCGATGTTCCTTTGGAGGGCCATTTACGGTAGAGAATTTGCCTACGTAGATGAGAAGCTCGGCTTTTTATCCCTCTCCTGAATTTGATCTGTGTTTCATCTTCGTGCGTCCGGGACGTCCCCTGCGCACACACACGCGTGCTTTGTGTTGGTTTCAATCGCGTTCCCCATTCCCGGCCCCCACTCCCATTCCAGGGCTGGAGCTGCAGACAACCCAGGTCCGCCCTTTTGTGGCATGAAGTGGAGGACAAATAAAAGGAAGGCATTTCTGGAAGCTCTGGAGAATCCTACTAAATTGGTGAAGAGCTAAATCCTCAGTAAGGAATTGGCCGAATTTGGTGGCGCACAGCTGTAATTCCAACACTGGGGAGGCTGAGGCAGGAGAATTACTGTGAGTTTGAGCCAGCCTGGGCTACATAGCAAGACCCTGTCTCAAAAAAAAAAAAAAAGAATTAGCTAACTGAACCAGATGAGGACATAAAAGAAAACCTCTGAGATGACTAATTCAGAGTCTTAGAGCCTGGATACCCCCCACCCCGTGAACCCCTTCCTTCGGACCCTAGCCCTGCTTCTCTGCTGGGCTCTTCTGAGGATCACCCTGGCAGTGTTTCTGCCCCGCTCCTGGGCGCATGAGCCCAAGGTGGCCCCACTCTACCTTCTGGAACCTCAGAAATCCAGGGTCAGCGAGGACTTCCTCACCACAGGCTGCCGAGTTTCCCTGGCGTTTGAGGATGCGGACCCCACTCCTTGAGCACTCTCCCTCTTCTCAGCCTTCGGTCCTCTGTCTTCGGCTGACCTCTCTTCCACGGTCCTCTAACACAGGAGCTCCTATACTCCTGCCCTTCATTCTCAGGGTTCAGGGTCACCTCTACATGACTTGCACCTCTGCGCCTCCACCCTGCACCTCCACGCTGGACCCCGCAGCCTCCCCTGCCCCCTGGCTTTGGGCGCTGGCTACGGAGCAGTCCTGCCTCCGCGCTGCTGCTCCAACTTCCAGGGCCGCTGTGTCTTCCTCTTCTGCCCCGGGAGCTGCTGGCCTCTCAGCCCACCATGGCAAGCTCTCGGAGCTTCTCTGTCCTCAGAAGGCCTGTTCCTGGAGCTCTGGCCTCCGCAAAGAACACCTGGGCCCCTCTCCTCCCCATCTCTCGCTCCCTTCTCAGCCGCTCACATCACAGCAGCACTCCGTCCCCGGCCAACCACCCTCGCCAAGGTCCTTTTTCTAACAGACCTTGTATTTTAGAGCAGTTGTGGGCTCCGCACATTCAAGCACCTTCCTCTTGCCCACCCAACCGTACCACCGCCAGCCTATAGCACTGCAGTGGCAGCTCATTCGCTGCAGGCGATGAGCCGCTGGATGCCTCGTTCTCACACATGCACAGGGCCCACAAAGCTGTGCGTCCCGTGGCTCAGGAGAAATGGCAAGGACACCACCCCCCTGGTGTAGCAGCACACGGTCCTTTTGCATCCCTCAAGGTCCCTCCACCCCCACACCGGGCAACCACTGTCCAGTTCTTTTTCTGTCGGCACTGTTTTGACATTTCCGGAAAATAACGGAAGGGAAATCTCACACTGTGTAACCTTCTCACACTGGCTTCTTCCACTTGCATGTCAGGGTTCTCCATGGGTTGTCGATAGCTCTTTGCTGTGGGGTTCAGTGTGGTGTGTTTGGTCTGGATGGACCCTAGTTATCCATTCCCCCACTGAAGGATGCATTGTAGTGCCCATACTTATGCGATTGTGAATAAACTCAACATAACAACTGCACAGATTTTTGTGTGGACCTAAGTCCCCAGCTCCATTGGGCAAGTACAAAGCATCACGGTTGCTAGATTATATATCCAAAGTGGCTGTGCCTTGTGGGGTCCCAGCTGCACCCCTCCTCCCCAGCCTCTCTCAAGTGTTGGGACTTTGGCTGTCCTACTAAGAATAGAGTTGCATCTCACTGTTGCTTTATTTTCATTTCCCCAGTGCTGTAGGAAGCCAGGCATCTTTTCATTGCGTACTTGCAACAAAGTGAAGAGTTGAGAGTCTTGGAAAGTGTTTATTAGTCTATGTTTGCAGTGCACAGAGGTCACATTCATAGGATGGAGCTGGTCCACGCACATCCCCTCCTTTTTCTCTCCTCCCCCCTCCTCTCCCACCCTCACTTGGTCCCCTTCCTCGCTGCAAAAGAATTATTTCCTGGCTTCTATGATCTCTCTTTGATTTTGCTCCTATACTTTGGGTTTCTCATAGAAGAGAAACGCTGTGATATTTCAGCTCGCACGTCTCATTTATCTCCCTTCACATTACGGTCTTGACGTGCACCCATCCCCTACAGCTGCGCACTGAGGTCTTGGAGGTCTTTCTTTGCTGTGCTGGGGACTGAACCTCGGGCCTTGCACATGCCAGGCGAGCACAGCACTGGGCTCTACTCTCAGCCCATGAGCCGTTTTTAGTGGTACTCAGGTTCTTGCTTCAGCCTCTGCCTTTAGTGAGACTCCCCAAATCCTTGATGGCTATGATCACATGACAGAGGTCACAAAGGCTCTGGAGGTGTTGTAGTCAGGGGTTGTGAAGAGAACAATGAAAATCAGGACATGGAATTTGTAATATTATTTATGATGGTCACCCAGAGTTAACACAAGAAACTGCAGGAAATCGTTCCACAACACCAAAGACATAGAATATTCAGCCAATGGCCTGAATCCCACGGCAATGTCCTGCATGAGTCCAGATGAAGACCCAGAGCTCATGACAATGCCTCCCACAAGTCCAGCTGGAGGTCTAGAGCCCACAAGAAGGATTCAGGGCTTTTACAGATCTGTGCTGGGAAGGCTGAAAAGTCAGCGGTGGAAGCTAGAAAGTTTATGCCAGCAGGGTGAGGGAGCTGTGCTGATAGGTTGAGGTTTCTACGCTGGAGCCGAGAAGTTACATTCAAAACAAAGACCAGGGCTGTCCTGAAAAGCACCACAGCCATCCTCAGCAACACGGAGGCCCCGAGCTCCTCTGAGGAAAAGCACAGTCGAGTACATGCCAGGAAGCCAGTGTGATGAGTTCATCCTGGAGGTTAAGCAGCACACATCTTCCCCTCTGGAGCCAGGGCTCCTCCAGGAGAACCAACGGCTCAAACAGCAACATGTAGGAGAACCCACAACACCACAAAGCCACAGTGCAACACCTCTCTTCTCCTTCTCCACATCTCTATTTATGCTGGCAACTTTCCTCAGGTGGAACATCTATGCTCAGCACCATGGTGATTTAATTCCACTGGCAAATTGACCACCAATTTTTCATCTGTAACAGAAGGTTACTGGGCTTCATAGGCTGGCTTTAAAACCTTGAGAAGACAGTATATAGAGTGGAGCAGAATCCCAGGTAGGTGTCGTGGGGGCTGAGCACACCCTGTGCAGCCTGGGCTTCCCTGAAGGGTGCATGGAGTCTCTGTGCCTGTCGGGGCAGGGCCAACACCGAGAACTAGGCCGGATGCTGACTCTTCAGAGAAACAGATGCACAGCCATGGCAGAGGGGTGTGTCACCCAACGGTTACAGGGCAGTAGTAGGATCCTGAGGCCTGATACGGGATTGCTTAGGTGCTCTCATCCAATAAGATTGCACCTTAGCCATGGGTGATGATGCCACAAGAGGGCATCTCCTTTGAAGACTCAGCAGCTTTCCCCTTGGAGCTTCAGGGCCAGGAATGGGGTTCCCATGCAGAGGGCATGACTGTAACCAGCACTGGGCCCTGCCTGGGTCCTGGGGGGGTGCCTGTGGTGGCCTGAGAGGCCAAGATAGGCAGTGTCCAAACCTGAAGGGGGTGCAGTTGGCCTTGGCATCTCCCCTGGGCCTGGGGTCTGATGTCTGGGCAAAGTCACCTGCCCCTGCCCACCGGAGCTGGCCCCTGCTCCTTGCAGCTTCACCATCATGGAGGCAGAGTTCCCACCTGAGAGGGCAGAAGCTGGAGCTGGGGGAGGGAAAAGTCACCTGCACTACGATGCACAGAGGCTGGTGTGGCTCTCACTTAAACAGGGACAAGGAGCCCAGACCAGGCTAAAGCCACTCATAGCACTGGGAAGATAGTGGAAGTTTTGTTTTCTTGTTTTTCTTCCTTTTTTTTTTTTGGGTTTTTTGAGACAGGGTCTCCAATATAGTGCAGGCTGATCTTGTACTCACCTTGTAGCCCAGACTGACCTCAAACTCTAGTCGATCCTCCTGCCTCAGCCTCTCAAGTGCTGGGATTATAGGTGTGTACCACCATGCCTGACCTGAATTTTTTTAAAAAATTAGAGACCAGGCCATAACATCGCTAGTCAAGGTGGAAGTAATTACTGTAACAGATGGCAAAGCCGCAGAAACAGTCAGGATTTCATTAGGCTTTCGTTGGGGGTAGAGGGGTTTTGTCACTGTTGTCAGAGTTGTTGTTTTGTACTTGGGCTTGAACCCAGGGCTTTGCATCCCCAGCCCTTTGGTTGTTTGTCTATTTATTTATAATGGAAACAAATTAAACAGAACGTAACATACTTGGACAAGACCAGGGGAATTGATAAAACTTTAACAAAAAGGAAAAAAAGTTACTAAAACAAGAAATAAATGAAGGATCATAACCATAAATCTTAGAAAAATAGTACTTTAGGGGAATACTATGACAAATGGTTACAAACAAATTAGATAACCTAAATCTACAGCTTCTTATGAAAGCATAGCACTGAGTCTGCCTTGACCAACAATAGGCTGAGCAGATGTATAACAAAGAAATAAATGGGATTAATGATTCAAAACCCTCCCAACAAAGGAAAGTCCAGGCCCAGATGGTCTCACTGGTGTATCCCACCAAACATTTATGAAAAATTAATTGGAATCTTCCAAAACAGAAAAAGAGGGAATGTTCCCAACCTCATTGCATGAGGCCAGCATTATTCTGATATCCAAACCAGGCACAGAGAACAGAAACAAATGATGAGCGTAGACATAAAACTCCCCGACAAAACACTAGCCGAGCAAGACGACCCTCTACGAGCAAATGGATTTATCCAGGAATATAAGGTTCTCGTGATGTCTGAAAAATCTATGATGTAATAATACCCAAAATTTATAGAAGAAAAAAACAAAACCATGTAATCATTTCCCTGTGAGGCATTTAACAAATGCATTTAACAAAAATCTAATATCCTTTTATGATAAAAGTATTAAACAACTAGTAATAAAAGGGAATTTTGTCAACCTGATAATGAGCACCTAGAAAAAAAAAACTGCTGCTTGTGTCATGGTTACCGGAGGGAAATGGAATGCTTTTCTCCTTGGGGACAGGATCAATAGCAAAAATCAGAAAACAGAGATAGTTTCATCCCCAGCACCACAAAGCAAAATAAAACAGCACGATCAAGAACAGGCCAGAGGTGCTCATGCCTGTCAGTTCTATTTCACATGTGCTGAAGGTTCTAATCAGGGCAATTAAATAAAAAGTAATAAAAACAGGGTGTAATAGCCTACACCTATAATCCCACATTCCAGTTACTCAGGAGGCTGAGGTAGGAGGATTGAAAATTTGAGATAAGCCTGGGAAACATAACAAGACCTTGTCTCAGAAGCATTAAACCCAAGTCCTTTGAACTGATCTACATCCCTAGCCTTTTGTTTTGTTTTGTTTTAATTTTTAGTGTGTCCCTAAGTCACTAAATTGTCCAAGCTGGGTTCTAACTTTGTGATCCTTCTGCCTCAGCCTCCATAGTACTATGGTTACAATCTTGTGCCACCATACCTGGCTAATGCAGTGAATGTTTGAAAGGAGAAATGGGATGGAGATGTAGTTTAGGGGTAATATTTGCCTAGCATATATAATCCCCAAGAAAGAAAGAAAGAAAGAAAGAAAGAGAATTAGAAAGTAAGAAATGCTCTCTATTATCAGGTGATACAACTTTGTATATAGAAAATCAGAAAGAGCTGGAGTGGTTTATTCCTATAATTCCTGCACTGCGAGACTAAGGCAAGAAAGTCAGTTTGGTCTAAATAGCCAGGTTGGATCTCAACAAAACAAAATAAACAGACAACCAAAAACCAGAAATCCAGATGGTTTTTTTAAAAGTACTAGAAATAATAAAGTTTAAGATTCTATGATGTAAGATTAATATACAAAATCAGCTGGGCACTGTGTTCCCAGTATTAGGGAGACTGAGGCAGGAGGATCGTTTGTGCTCAAGAGTTCAAGACCAGCCTGGGCAATATGGGGAGATCCTGCCTCAAAAAAGAAAAGAAAAGAAAAAGGGGGGGGAGATAAAAAAATGTAGAAAAATATATAAACACATATCATATATATAACATACAAAATAATCTAAAATAATATATTTATGAATACATGTCTAGAGATAAAGCAATTATAATTCTGTGCAACAGCAGAGAGCAATCTGAAAATGAAACTGAGATGACAATTCCATTTGTAAGAACATTTGAAGGAATTAAATGCCTAAAAATTAATCTAAAATAAACGCAAGACAGCAGGCTAAAATCACTCACAGCACCGGGGAGATGACAGAAAACCAGAAAACGCTGAGAGAGAGAAAGATTAAGGGTTAAGGCCTAACAAGCTCGGGGTAGAAGACTTAGCGCGCGGACGCCAGCCCACCCAGGCCAGTGCATCTACACAGGCAGCCAACATTCATCCACATCCCAGCCAGCCCTGCTGCGAACATTGGCAAAAGATCTTAAATTTACATGGAAATTCAAGGGATCCAGAGTAGACCAGCAGTCAAGGAAAAGAAGAACAAACCTGGAGGACCGACACTTGTGAATATCCCAGTTACAGTGCGCTGGTGATGAAAATGGCGGGGTTTTGGCAGAAAACAAGTCAAGGAGCAGAAGGGAGTCTGGAAACGACCCTCGGGCACTCGGGCGGCGAGAAAACGCAAGGCAGAAGCAGGGCCTTTGCACGACTGGATACTGGAAGGCAGAAGAGCATATGGGAGAGGCCCCAGGGGTGAACTCAGGGGTACTGTGCTACTGAGGGTGCCCCTCCCTGAAACAGAGTCCACACAAAAGTGATCACTGACCAAGATACAAATGCTAAAGCTATGAAGCCAGGAAACTCTTGGGTGCACCCTATACATCCAGGTATGGATGAATGAATAAAGAACATGTGGCATTGATACACAGTGGAGCACTCCGCTGCCATAAAGAAGGATAAACTGGAGTCATCTGTAGGAAAGTGGATACACCTTGAGATCACAGGTGAAATAAATGACACACAGACTTAAATATTGCATGGTTTCTTTTATGTGAGAAACCCATGAAGAGCAAATAAAGAGCAAAATAAAAGATATTAAGAAACTGGGAGACAAATGTTTCCCACAAGGAAAGGGACCCGAGATGGAGGCAGGGGAAAGGGAGGCGGGAAGGGGATGAGAAGAGGAACTGGGAGGTGCTGTGTGTGTGAACCGACTCCTCACAAGACCGTGACTTCTGTGCCCTGCACACGTGGTAATAAACATGAAAGTTTCTAAAAGAAACTTGATTGACTCATTGATTGATTGATTGTGCTGGGGATTGAACCCAATGCGTTCATACTATGCTAACACCATTAGCCCTTTTCTAAATTTTGAGATTGGATCTTGCTAAATTGTTTGTCTAGGCTGGGCTCGAATTTACAGTCCTGCTTCAGGCTCCCAGAATGCTGGGATTACAGGTGTGTGTCAATGCATCTGGCTAGGAGAAAATTTCTGAGATCTTCACGATCTTGGTGTAGACAATGATTTGTTTTTTAGGTGCCATACCCCAAAAAGCACAGTGATGATAGAAAAAAATTTAAATTGGTCTTCTTCCAATTAATACTCACTCTCTCATTCTTCAGATGTTGGCATTAGGAAAATGAAAAGGCAATGCTAAGGCTTACTTTTGTGTTTCCTCCTGCCAGGCCGCTCTGCTGTTTGATCAGGCATTATCTAGCGCTGTATTTAAATGAGGAAACTGTGTGGAAAGCACCCCTCACACTGTGGGTGTGGCTTAGCCGGCCCCAGGCCTGAAGCACTAAGGCAGCTCCCAGAAAGCCAAGGGGCTGCCGCTCCAAACTGCTTCCTACTCAGGAGCACAATGCCTACCGGGCGTGGGGTGGGGCGCACACCTGTAATCCCAGCACTCCAGAGGCTGAGGCAGGAGGATCGTAAATTCTAGGGCAACCTGGGATACACAGTTACTTCAAAGCAGGCCTGAATTCCATAGTGAGATCCTGTCTCAAAAACAAAAAAAATTAACTGCAGATGTTTCATTCCTATAAGCCCTACATAGCCGAGACTGCGGCCGTCAGGACTGTGCAGGCCCATTTATATATATATGAACATACCTCTCCTGTGTATTCTTCTGCATATATGTAAAATATTATATATGTATTAGAAGCTTTTACAGTACACATGTGTACAAATCAACCTAAATCCACTTTTCCAGAAGGACCTGACTATACATCCTGCAGAAAGGAAGACGATGTTTGCAAATTGTCTAGCAAGAAACTTTTTGCTGGGACATATTTCAAAACCCTTACAGCTCAGTAATAATAAAAAAGACAACCACTAGGCACAGTGGGGTACATCTGAAATCCCAACACTCTGAGAGGCTGAGGCAGGAGGATCAGAAGTTTGTCCAGCATGAGCAAGGCAGTGGGTTAGCAAGACCCTAACACAACATAGAAAACAGAAAAGGACTTGGACTGCAGTTCAGTGCGAAGGCTCCGGGTTCAAGATCTCATACTAAAAAATTAATTAATTAATTAACCATCTAATTTTTTTCAATGACCAAAAAAGTTAAATAGCCATTTCTCCACAGACTTTACAGAATGGCGGGGAAGAACCTGAAAAGGCACATATCATTGTTCATCATTAGGAAAACGTGAAGCAAAACCAGAAAAACAACAGCACTTTCCTAGGGTGACAAAATCCGAGAAGTGGGGTGGAAGCAGAGGTCGGGAGAAGGGGTGGGAAGCATCAGTCGCTGCCCGGAGCCGGAGCCGTGGCGCCTCCTGGGAATCAGACTCGGTTCCAGCGCGCAGGTCTCCGAGGCGCGGGGGCACTCAGCGGCTCCCTCCGTGGGCACCAGGGCGACAGTGTCCACACGCGCGTGTGCGCCAGCGCTCCCGGAGGCGAGGCCCGCGGTGGTCGCAGAGTGGGGACAACCCAGACGCCCCTCGGCACAGTGCCGCTGCTCCACCTGAAGACTGCACGGCAATGACAAGCCAGGAAAGTCTAGCGCACGCTGCAGCCTTGCAAACGCGTGCTGAGGCGGGACCCGGGACAGGAGCCGAAGGCCAGCGCCCCTGGGCTTCACTGATGCTTCACCGCTAGGTCAGCCCGGAAGCCAGAGCCGGTGAGCGGCTGCCAGGCCCAGGCTGGGCAGCGAGGGAGCGGGGACGGCTGCTAATGGGTGTTGGGTGTTGGGTGTCTCCGGATAGAACACAAATGCACTAACATTAGATGACAGTGACCCCAAGACAAACAGCCCTGCCGCTCTTCTTCACCTACCCCCCACTTCTGCTGGATCCTTCTGTGTCTAGCTTTGGGGATAAACCAAGCCCCCAAGGCTATCACAAAGCTTCGGTCCCTAATGTCCTTGCAGCAACAGGGTCAGCCAGCTATGCGCCACCATGTCCCCAGGCCACTAAGACAGTCCCAAGTAGGCCAGGCGTGGTGGTGCATGCCGGTGACCCCAGCACTCTGCAGGCTGAGGCAGGAGGATCGCTGGGAGTTCAAGGCCAGCCTGGGCTACAAAGTGAGTGGAAGAGGAGTCTGCAGGGCGTGGATGGGCAGGACTTAGAGCCTCCCTCTGAGAAAAGAGTTAAGTCGGGAGCTCTGAGGGTAGAAAGCCAGGCAGCGGGACGGCTCTCCTGAAGTGGCCCTCTGCATCCGGCAGTTTCTAGAAAGTGTGGCTTCCTACAAGCTGGAATTTCTTTTCTGCATCCCCAACGTGGCACATCTACCCGTCACTTACCCTAGCAGATGAGCTTATGGAACCAGAGAATTGGTCCCAGCTCCCTATTTTCAGAAATTTTGCAAAACTTCTTACAGGATACAAGGAGTGAAGACCCAGTCTCTGTCAGCCCCTGGTCCGCAGGGTCACTCTACCCACTTCAGTCACTGGACAGGGGGTGGTGGTTGGTTCTGGAAGTGGGATTTCTGGTGCCATCTGGGAGCTGGCAAGAGGTAGACTCTGTCCTCTTTACCTACCTGCTTGGGACAATGACTAGAACCCCTGCCCCAGTGGGCTGTGAGTGGAAGGAAGGAGGAACAAGGATGGACATTTTTTAAAAATTGAGACACACAGGATCTGTAGAAGCCGTCACAGCCAGGGAACACATTCTCAGGGGGCCAAGGGAGCCCTGGCTTCTGGAGCCAGGAGAACCAGCCCTGGGGGAAGTGAGCTGCAGAGAGCCCACAGCTAGGTTGGCTTTGAGAATTTTCAAAAATGAAAACAGTAAATCTTACATTAAATTATAGGTGATTAGAAAACATAGTTTCGGGAAATTCATAAATACAAAAATGCTCTTACTTGATCCAAAAGGTATTAAGTCAAATGCCAGGATGGAGACACAATTCCTTAGATGTCAACCAGCAGGAAGGGAGACAAGGGTTAGACTCTCTCTTTTTTTCATTTCTTCTTTTTGTGCTTAAGACTGCCTTCCAAGGGGCACCCCCAGACCCCCAAGGCATCAGACTTGATGCAGAACATCCTGTCATGTGTCTTCCACAAATGCACACGGGTTTAAAAACACTCACGCTAAAGACAGACGTGTCTGAAAGCAGCACCCACTGCCCTCCTAGACCCACAGCTCAAGTTCCTGGTTGAACCCAGAAAAACACTTCCTCAGAGGCAACTGAAGATGGGGACTGTCCAAGCGCTATGCTAAGTCTCAAGAGCTCGGGGCCTTAATTACCATCCGCTCTGAAGCAGGAGCCAGAGCAAACGCGGAGCTCCCGGTAGTCTAGGAACAGGGTTCTCCTCGTGGCAAAGACGAAAAAAAACAAAAATAAAGATCCCCACAGACAGACAGAGAGTAAGTGTGTCCCAGTGAAAACGTGGCATCACCTGACATATTCTATAGCCGCGTTTGAGATTCCCTGTATAATCCTGTGTCATGCTGCGGATGTAAGATTTTGAGTTTATTTTCCAGCACTGGGGCCTGAATCCAAGGCCTCATTTGTGCTAAACTCGAGCTCCACCAGGGCTCCACTTCCAGCCTGGCTCTGGGATTTTAGGCAATGTCTCAAGGCCAACAGGAAGGTTATGTTTTGGCTTCCTCTTTTCTTTGATCTCCCATCTTCATCTGTTCCTAATTTGGTCTCTAACTCTTGGTTTTCCAAGCTAGATCTGTTATTGAGATGAGGCTGGAGGATCCTGCTGTGACAGCCACCCCGTGACAGTGGGGGAAATGTTCAAAGGGTGACACAGAGATCTTGTGCAAAGATCGTCTGGAGACATTAGCCCTCTCCCTCTCCAGCTTGTCGGGAAAAGGTATGTGTTGGTGCCAGTGGCAGCTCAAGGTGAGTGCTAAGACTGTAGGCCTCTGGTCACCTGGGGTAATTCTGGGTACACAGATGATACACAGCAACAGATGTGGCAACAGATGCAAATCTTGTGAAATTCAACCCAATCCTTCCAACTTTTCAAGTATCGCTTCCAACTTGTCCTACATTTAATAGTGGAATATGATGGTGTCCTACATGATTCACTGAGAACACACTACAGCTTGTCTTCCTAGAGTGTCTAAAGAGTCAGGACCTAGGTCATCCACTGACACTCCTCCCCGATGCCAGGTTACTCCAATCAGTTACAATTCAGTTACAATCCAATCCAGGTTACATCAATCAGTTCATCTATCGTGCTCATGGCCAAAAATGTAGTTTTCTAGTAGCCTTGTAGTTATGGCCTATATTTAAGTTATTTCTGGTCTTAATAACTTTTAAAACTTCTTTGATAGCCATAGCCATCTAGGTACTGTTAGCACCCCCCAATAAAGTGATGGCTAAGATCATCATAAATGAGTGGAGCAGAGTTTAATTGAATGTCGCTTTTCATTTTGCAGAGTAGACTAGGTTGTAAATATCTGGTCATTATTCCATAACTGTAAATGCTACGAGCTATGAACAACTTTCTTCCCAGTTCACAATGGGGTGAAGGAGTGACACACGTGCCCCACGGAACTGTGGGTAGTTTCTGGGGTTGCTGCCCCAGGAGTGGCCATCCTCTGAGAGGGAAGAACATGGTCCTCCATCCCATTGTGAAATTCCCAACCTGAGGCTAAGGTGGTTTTGCAAAGCCATTGTCACTGAATGGACAGGTCACCAAGGATGGGGTCATTCACACATATTAAGCCTCAGTTTCCAGTTTCTCTGAATGATAAAAGGTGGCACTTGTGTTTGAAGGCCATAAGATCAAAGGAGGCAGCATGTCCTACTGGATAGATGTGAGGCCCTGGAACCTACTGCCTGAATTTAAATTACTCAAACCTCTGTGCTGCAATTTTTGCATTTGTGAAATGAGAATTATAGTGCCAGTGTTGATGATAATGTGAATATCAGTAATTAATTATGTAAAATTGCTACAGCAATGCCAGGTACAAAGCAATAATTTCATATGTATTAGGTCTGCGGCCATTGCCATCAAAGCAAGAATCCCTTTTCTTTGGGTTTTTGAGACAGGTCTCATTCTAGGTCTCTATGCTGCCTTGAACTCACTATGCGCCTGTGCCCATCTCCACGTGTGGCGATCCTCCTCCTGCTGTGGCCTCCTGAGTGCTGAGGGTACGGGCACGGGCCATCACATCTGGCGCTATCCTTTAAAAGCAACCAGAAGATATAGCTAATGAAGTTTTATTTGGTCCTCTTGACTCTTGTTATCAGAGATTTCCAAGTGTTTTTCAATGACTGACTTACATTTCAGAACAGTTTTTCTAGAAAGATATTAAATTAAATACGACAAAAGCAAAAACAGTAGTTTGGGCTGGGGATACAGCTCAGTGGTAGAGCACTTGCCTAGCATGCACAATACCCCAAGTTCCACCCCCAACACCACTATCAAGTAAAAAAAAAAAAAAAAAAAAAAAATATATATATATATATATATATATATATATATATATATATATAAATCAGGACATGGAGTCCCATAAACTTTCTCTGTAATAACCAACTTGATCTTAAATGATTCAGGGATTTCAGTTTCCTCACCTAAATACCAAAGGAAGTATTACTGCTTATAGCTGGATGTTCCCCCAAAGCCTTATGTGCTCATAGGTGGGGTTTTGGGGAGGTGACTGGACCATGAGTGCATGATATTCACAGTGGCTTGGTTCATGATGAGTTCATGCTTAAATACAATGTTGGGAAGTGGAGCCTGATTGGAGGAGGGGTCACTGGGGGTGTGGCCTGGAAGAGTTTTCCTCCCTCCCTTGGTCTCTCTGCTTTCTGATGCCCTGTGGTGATGAACAGCTCTCCTCTGTGATGCTCCTCTCCTAGGGCAGCCTGCCTTGGGACCAGCCAGCTATGGACTGAGACTTCTACAAGTGGGGAACTGAAATAAACCTTTACTCCTTTGAATTGTGAGTGTTGGGTATTATGTCTCAGCAACAAGGGAGTAAGACAGAAAGTAAAGTAATAATCTTGTGGATGGGGATTTAACTCAGCAGCATAAGCACCTGCCTTGTAAGCATGCAGTCATGAGTTCGATCCCCAGTATCAAAAAAAAAAATCTGTAAGACCTTTCCAGTTCTGGGGGCACTGGGAAAACAGGCAGCCAGCACACTCCTCTGGTAAGTGGCTGTGGCCTCCCAAGCTGCGGCTGCCACAGGGTGAGAAATATATCAGTGTTTCCTGAGATCCAAGTTGGAACTTGGGGCACTGGGAAAACACGCAGCCAGCTCACCGCTCTGGTGGGCAGCTGTGAGCCTACTGGGACGCGAGCTAAGAATCAGACATCCATCTCATCCTCCCCCCCTCCCCCTGCTAGCAAGTGAGAGCCAGAGATCTGAGCATCTCTTGCAAGTTTGACTATATGCAATATAGCAAATAAGGGGGATCTTCTTCTGCCATCTTTTTGAAGGCAAATATTTTTATCTCTGTTTTGCTCTGTTCTGATCAATGGTATTGCTCTATTCAATATTCTGTTTTTATAATTTTGGTATTTCCTTCGATATTGCTCTACCTGATTGAAGGAACAACTATTGTGAAGAAAACTAGATATAATATTGTACCTATTGCTGTTATCCTGGTAACCTGTTGTGAGGTTCTGTACCAATTTCACTGCACTGCCTCAGTTGGCTATGTCCTGTCTTGTTGTGCTGTATTTTACTACCTTCAAAATAAATAAATAATAAAGAAGAAAAAAGTAAGTAACAACAACAAAACAGATCAGTAAGGTACTGAACAACCTGAAACATGATATAATTAAACAGATAATGGACTTAAAAAGCAAAAGGAGAAAAAAAAAGCGTTCTAAAGGATATAACTGCATATATATTTAAGTGTATAGGATTGATAACCATGTTGCTAAGTTTTTGTTGGATCAGTGAACAGAACTGTTTGCAGCCTCACTGTTTGAATGTCCACTTTGTATGCTTTAATTTTGTAACTTGAACAACTATATCCAAAAAGACAATATGTAATGTATCAACTAGTGATTTCTTACTGTTTGTTTTTTTGAAATTCTGTATTGTTCCTACCCTTTTTTCTGTTTC
This sequence comes from Hydrochoerus hydrochaeris, assembly GCA_004027455.1. Classification (NCBI taxonomy): domain Eukaryota; kingdom Metazoa; phylum Chordata; class Mammalia; order Rodentia; family Hydrochaeridae; genus Hydrochoerus; species Hydrochoerus hydrochaeris. The sequence continues at coordinate 151,067 of PVLA01004484.1, forward strand.
ACTCCTCCTCCCTTTAAATAAAAAAAGACCTTTCCTATTCTAACTTTCTCCCCAAAGAGACTATATTTGATACTATTATCCTGAAATGATTAGGACTTCATTTTATTAAAGCCATTTTTTAACATGTGTATTTGCTTAAATATGTTAAGTTCTTTTTCTTTTTTATTTCATGGTACTAGGGATTGAACCCAGGTCCTTTGTACTAATTATATTCCCAACTTTTTATTTCTTATTTTGAGACAGGTTCTTATTAATTGCCCAGGCTGGGCTTGAATTTGTGATATTTATTCCTGCCTCAGCCTTCCGGTGTTGAGACTATAGGCATGGACTGCCATACTTGCAAAAATCCCAGGCATGTTGGAGCAGAAATATGACAAAATACAGTTTGCCATCATAGCTTCAGGAACAGCTGACTATATGCTATCTAAATAAACATTTTCATAGCATTAGAGGATCCAGCAAATTGAGAATTTCAGGTAAGACCTGAAGGGAGAGAGGCCACAGGTAGGACTCTCCAGGAGAGCTGAAGTGATATTGGAATGCTTCTTGTTTTTATTTATTTTTATTAGTATCCATCTGCAAAACATAAACACATTTATCCTGGGGAGTCAGTACATATACATACTGCATCTTGATCATTTTCACTTCCTCAATGACACTTTGGAAAGTGCTTGTTTAGGAAAAAGTGGCTGTCTTTGCAAGAAGCACTTCTCCCCGCAGGGAAATGCTCACAACAGGGAGAAGGCAGAAAGCACCAGCCAATTCCAGTATTTAAGGATAATATCAGGACAGGGAGTGTCGACAGGGAAGGGGAGACTGAGCATGAAAGGAAGAGAAAAAATAAACACGAAGCAAAAAAGTCCCCAGGCCTGATGAAAGAGAAGAAAGGAGCTTTCTGGAGAAACAAAGGAAAGGCACAGAAATTTAGGGGAGGAAAAACACAAAAGAACGTCCCACCTAGGACAGGGACGCAGAAGTTCCTGAGGGACCGGGGCTGTGGCTCAGGTGCACCGGCCCTGGGTGAGGGGTGGATGGATGGATGGATGGATAGAGAGGGAGAGAGAGGGAGAGAGAGGAGACAGCTGCAGACGTGACAGTCAGAAAAGCATCTTCTACATTCCAAAAAATAGCAGTGACGGAGCACCTAGAATCCCGATAGAAGCTGCAAAAGATTTTTTTGAAAACCTTTTTTTGAAAACCTTGGTCTCTCTGCTTTCTGATGCCCTGTGGTGGTGAACAGCTCTCCTCTGTGATGCTCCTCTCCTAGGGCAGCCTGCCTTGGGACCAGCCAGCTATGGACTGAGACTTCTACAAATGGGGAACTGAAATAAACGGGGCAGGCGGGGTGCGCAGAGGCGGCAACTGTCTCCTCGCAGGCAGACAGGGACAAGAACGGACCACTGGGGTGTCTGGAGGGGACCCGGCGGGGGGCAGATTAAAGGAGACTGGACAGAATATTAGTCCTTGATGAAATCATGCATTTTTAAAAAGTTATAAAAGCATGAGACATTGGGGAGACTCGAGTGCGGGTGACACTGGGCAGCCGTGCCGGGTCCAGGCCTTGCACCGGGCCGTGTGGAGAGAGGACTGGGCAGCCCGGAGCTGCAGCTGCGCCTGCGTCACTCCGGTCGCTTCCGAGGGCCTAGGGAGGTGGCGACTGTGGCCGCCTGTGGCCGGGGCTGACAGTTCTTGATGTACACGAAGCATCTACAAGTCCTCATTGCTTTTTTTTTTTTTTTTTTTCACTTGTCATAGGTTTGAAGTTCCTTAAAATAAAATGTTTCCCCTAAACAGCCCCTCGCTGGGAACTTTACCGCGAGTTACGACACGGATGAAAACACGAAACCAGAACACGGAGCAGCCCGGGTGCCAGCCGCGCTCGCCCACGGCCCGCAGTGGACCCGCTTCCCGGCTGGGCGCCGTCGGGGCGCGGTGGCGTCTGTTGGGCAACATGGAGAAGAAGAAATGGGAACCTCGAAATGCAAACGAAGTTTATGGTAAGATTTTTTTGTGTGTGTGTTTTTGAGACAGGGTCTTGCTATGCAGTTCAGTCTGGCCTTAGTAACCCAGGCTGGTCTAACTCGCACCGATCCTCCTGCCTCAGCCTCCCGAATGCTGGGATTACAGGCATGAGCCACCACGCCCGGCATGGTAAGATTTTTTTTTTTTTAATTAATACTCAAAGGGCTGGGGGTTTAGCTCAGTGGCACAAATGCCTGCCTGGCAAGCGGGAGGTCGTGAGTTCTATCCTCCACACCACAAATTGTAAATAAATAAATAAAATAGAATTCAAAGACCGCCCAGGGAAATCCACGTCTTCTGCTGGCCTGAGACGGCAGTGTGACATCCCGAGTGGACACGGGGCAGGCGGGGTGCGCAGAGGCGGCAACTGTCTCCTCACAGGCAGACAGGGACAAGAACGGACGACTGGGGTGTCTGGAGGGGACCCGGCGGGGGGCAGGAGAGTGACCTCGCCTGGGGCGCCCACACCAGCTCCCCACGACGAGGTGGTCACCGGGCACTGCCCATGAGGGCTAATTACAAAATAAAACAAGTAGAGAAATGTAGGTCATTGCATCTTCCTAAAGGTGTGGAAGGAACCCTTCTGGAGGGTGGGGAACTTCCGGTCGTGGGGAGAGTCCTGGGGTCCCGGGGTTTAGAACCGTAACGCACGGTGCTGGCCGGGATGAGAAGCTCGGTGCGGCAGTGCTGGTTTCGGGGTGAATCTGTGCGGAACCAAAGGGAAAGCAGCGCGGAAGAGGGGGCAGGCCGTGCAGGCCAAGCCTCCACAGAAACCAGACGCAGGGACCGGAGGGCTCGCAGGCTTTGCAGGGCCACGGGCTGGGTGCTCCTGACACCACCGCCCCACAGGACAGGGAAGGAAGGGGAGACGCTGGCAGAGCTGAGGGTGCCCCGGGCTTGCGCAGAAGAGTGAGCAGGTGCGGAGTCATCGATCACTGTGAGCAGGATGCAGGAGCAGTTTATCCTCCCAGACCTCTTAGCAGCGCACACCTGTCAGCCCGGCACCCAGGAGGCTGAGGCAGGAGTGTCACCATGAATTCAAGGCCAGCCTGGAATACATAGTGAGACTGTGTGAAAAACAAAGAGAGAGAGAGAGACAGAGAAGGAGAGAGCGCGCATTAACTACTGCCCAAGTGGATTTGAGTTCATCGCTCTGCACCGGGCCGGCTGCAGGGAGCCCACTCTGTGGCCTCTGCCCTTGGGGAGTGGAACCAGAGCTCCCTGCCTCTGCAGCCCACTTGCGCTGACCAGCCACGGTAAATCCTTGGTCTGTTCTGCGCCTTGTGAAATCTCCAGACACAAAAGCTGCATCTGCAAGCTACAGAAATCCTCGGGGCCCCTTGCAGGAGGGAAGAGCGCACCCACATTCCTGGTGCTGAACCTGACACATTTCCGCTGCTGTTTGTCCTGCAGGGCCGGGGGTGGGGGGTGGGGGGTGCAGCTCGGCTTCTAAGGGCCAAGCAGAGGGGTAGAACAAGCGACCTAGGCTTCGGGAGGTTTGGCTTGAAGCTCTTTTGTGGTCTTCTAGTCACTGACCTTTTTTGGTACTGAGGATTGAAATCAGGACCTTTTCACTGAGTCACAGCTTAGCTCTTTTATTTGTTTGTTGATTTATGTACTTTTTTGAGACAGGGTCTTATTAAACTCTAAACTGCCCAGGCTGAGCTGGAACCTGCAGTCCTCCTGCCTCAGTCTCTCAGAGGGCTGAGACTACAGTCACACACCTCTATGATCAGCTTAGTTGAGTGTCCTTGAACAAATGTCTGAACATATTTTTCTACCTCCATCCTCATCTGTAAAGTGGGTACAAAAATCATGCCTAATTTATAAGGATGTCTCAGGATTAAATATAAAGCGTTTGAGTGGGTTTTTTCTTGGGGTGGGGGGAATAATAAAGATTGAACCCACGGAGCACTGACTGCATCCCCAGCCCCTATTTTAAGACAGAGTCTCACAAAGTTGTGAAGGCTAGGCTCAAACTTGCAATCCTCCTGCCTCAGCTTTAGCATCCCAAGAGCTGGGAGCACTGACACATGCCACCACACCCAGAGTATGTAAAGTTCTTAGTACAGTGTCTGGAACACAGTTATGGTAGGTGACCATAATGAATGGCTCTCTACCACCTTTACACAAGAAGCAGTTGGCGCTAGGAGTAGTCATATTAAGCATGTCTTTTAATATTACAGGGCTTGGTTATCTGTTTAACTACATTTCCTTTATAGCCAGAATGCTCAATGAGTAACTTTTTCCGTTGCTGTTTTGAGACAGGATCTTGCTTTGTGGTTCAGGCTGACTTTGAACTCTTGGTAATCCTCCTGCCTCAGTCTCCCGAGCCCTGGGATCACAGCCATGTGTCTTCTAGTTCTAGCTCCACATAAAACATTAGGGTAAGCAATGCAGGAGCAGAGCTGCAGGAGCTTTTGCAGGACAGTTGTTCGTCCTCTGTCCTGGAGCACTGCCTTGTGAGTCCATCAGCCGCGCAGGGTGAGGGGAGACAGAAGGGGCCATGTGAGTCCCCCTAAACTGGCACTGGCAAGAATCCACTTCCCCAATCCTCTGTCCACCTTCCCAGTTTGGAGGGCTGGGACAACCCTGAGAGGCTAGCAGACCTGTTGCGTCACCCACACTTCCTTGTTTTTATAGAGAAGTCGCTTGTGGAGTCATGACAAGGAATCCAGCCTTCTTAGAGAGATAAGTCTGAGTCTCCGACCCGGCCTTGACCAGGATGGTGGGAATGGGCCCAAGAAACCCTCTTTGTAATAAGCAGAAGGAAGCTACTGTGAAGCAAGATTATCGGTGTAGACAGCGTCTTTGGTTTAACTCACCTGGAGCCCTGAGCACTTACAAGCCAGTGGCCATGACCAGGCACAGTGTGGACATGGGTGGCACCGCCTGTGCCCTCTTGTAACTTTCTGTCTGCGCGATAAATAAGTCACAGCCAGTGCGCACATCCCACCAACACGGTGCAGCCAGCAGCACCCTCGTGCGTCTCATTAGTTCCGCGACAACACAGGCCTTGCACTTTCAATGCCTCATTAACTGACAGAAGGGAGCTCGGCTACCCTGTCGCGACTGCATGACCACCGTTTGCGTCTCACACAGCCTCCACCGATAGCTGCCAAGCTGCACTTCCTGGGGCTTGTGTTGAGCTACGTTCAAGGTTAAGCAAAACTCACCCTCTGGCTGTCGGGGGTCCAATTAGCATTTGATGTCGCTTGTGGTTAATTATCCAGGGAGCATCGCTGGATTAATCAATGCTGAGGTTGTCGCCCTTACAGGGGGGAGGCAACTCATTCCTCCTGACTGGCATGCAGCTACGCTAGTTATTTGTCAGGTCAGCTTGACCTGGACTATGTCATAAAAGGCCACATGGGGCAGCTGTGAAAGCCTCTCTGTGATCATAGCACCAGAGTCACATTAAGAATTCTGTGCACATTTAACACATTCAGGAATGGTGAGATAGAGGACAGCTTCTCCCTGGGTCTGAAAGAAATTGCATTTTGCTACTGGTTTAGTTGGTGAAATGCTTTATCTGCAGCCAACATTTCATAGAAAGTAATCTCCAAAAGTATTTGCACATTCCAGTAACTTGGACAATGCAAAGAAGGCAGAAAAGCTTATTGCTGAAAAAAGTCTTTCAGTATCTATGTCATCTATGTCCAAAATACATTACAAATTAATTGTGAACACAGCCAAAGTGACTTCTAAATAAGAAAAGATCTGGCATTTTGCTTTACAATAATATAAACAGGTTTTTAAAAATCACCTTTTCTCTTCCTAGAACAATGGTTGGTATGTTGTAAGCTCGTGATAAATATTTATTTCTTGAACAAATTTTTGCTAACCCATATGTTATGGTTTGTGTCTAGATGTCCCCCTAAAGTGTCTTGCAGTCATAGGTGAGGCTTTTTCAGAGGTGGCTGGACCTAGAGTGTGTGACTGATTCATGATCCAATGCTAGGATTAAGGGCACTAGAATTAAGGGAGTGAGTACTACCCACCTTAAGTAGTCTGGAAGGGATAGAAAGAGCTGAAAGGGATAGAAAGAGCTTCAGTTGTCTTTTATTCACTTTGCTGCCTTCTGCCCACTATGAACTCTTTCTCCCCTGCAATGCCTGTCTGCCATGCCACCCTGCCTTGGAGCCAGTCAATTACAGACTGAAGCCCCTATAAACTGTGAGCTAAATAAACCTTTATTCCTTTAACTTTTAGGTTCAGAGATGCCACTTCAAAAAGTAGAGATGGTACATCTTAGGCTGTTCTGTGTGAGAGATTCCATAAGAGCCCAGGAGACCAGAAGGCTGATAGAAATCCTGCCAATCAAAATTAGGCTCAGGAGATTTCTGCTGGGAAGAACTGCATTGGCTGTTGGACTCCAGACAAGATGTGTACTGTCTTGGAAGAACAACATTGGCTGTTGGACTCCAGCCTTTGCAGCCTCAGAGTTGCAAAAGGGAAAGACTGCTTTGAGAAGAAAACACCTCAATGTTCCAGAATGTCAGTGACCTAGTGTTCCTTAGGATTTGGTTCATAGGCACTGAACCTCTACAGCCAAGAGAAAAGGCAGCCTGGTTACTACTCCAGTTGGTAGCAGACCATCATCCACATGGTGCTGGTTTTAGGTGTATGCAGAATGCAAGAGTTGTGGGGTTAGAAAAGCTTCTGTCCAGATCTCAGAAGGCCTGTGTGTCTGAGAGAGCTGTGTGTGAAACTATGAGTGTGAAATTGAAGGTTGAAACCCCAGAAGTTTGAAGATGCCAGGAAAACTGCAAGGAGGGAGCAGAGCCAGCCCAAGAGAGAACCCATGGGGGCTACATCCATTGTAAGTGCTGTAAGAGCAGAGCCATCCACATCCTTTGGAGTTCACAGATTGCCTTAGATGCTTGACATAGAACTGCAAGGCTTAATGTTTCTTCTCTGGACTTTGGATTTGCTTTGTTCCCATTCCTTTCTGTCCCTCTATTTGTACCTTTTGGAATGGAAAATATCTTAGCCATTGTACTGGAAAGTGTTTGATTTTCTTTCTATTTATACAGGAGCTTGCAGCTAAGAGTTTGCCTTAAACCTTAGAGGAGACTTTGAACTTGGACTTTTCAGCAATGCTGAAACTGTTAGGACTTTAACAACTCTTGGAGATGACCTAAATATATTTTGCATAAAAGAATGCATGAGTCTTTGGGGTTCCAGGGGTGGAATGTTTTGTCTTGTATCTAGATATCCCTGCCAAAGACTCATGTAGTCATAGGTGGGTCTTTTTCAGAGGTGGGTGAATCTAGTGTGTGATTGGTTCATGATGCAATGCTAGGGTTAAAGAGTGCTAGGAATCCTCTGTTTGGTTTAGCACCACCCTAATCCTGGTAGACTTTATACAAGGGATAGAAGGAGTCTTGTCTTGTCTCTTGCTCATTTTGTGACCTTCTACCCACCATGAACTGTTTTTTCTTCTCTGCAATGCTTGTCTGCTATGTACCACCCTGCCTTGGGGCCAGCTAACTGGACCGATGCCCTTACAAACTGTGAACTGAATAAACCTTTCCTCCTTTAACTTCTAGTGTCAGATATTTTGTCTCAACAAGGACAAAAGTAACTAAGATACCAGGAAACTAGAATTCATCTGACTTTTACGTCTATTGTCAATTTCTTGGTGATTTCTATCGGTATTTCAGGGACAAGTGTCGATGCCTCAATAGCCAAGCTACTTGCTAATCAAGGTGTGGTCCAGACACTCAGTGCCCATGAGCCATATCCCTGGCCCACACCATTGCCATCACCTGGCAACCTGGGAGAATTGCAAAACAAACCAGGAAATGTCAGAAAAACTTCAATATCTTGATTGGCTTTACTCGTGATTCTATAATCAGGTGATTCACTCTATAAAATAGAAGTGTCAGAAGAGAGGAAAGTTGGCTTCATAAGCAGAAAGGGGCTGAAGAAAGCAGAAGCCAAAGCACAAAGCGGATGAGTCATTTCTAAGTGACTTTCTTGGGAAAACGGAGACAGGGAGACAGGGCAATGGGAAGATAACTGGAGCTTCTTCCAAAGCCACAACCTCTTTTCCTTTGCTTTTTATAGGTCTAATATTTCAGGCCCCCAGAACCCAACTGCACATTAAAGCTTGAGGAAACCTGCTGAAAGTGAACAAACCCTAAATTTAATGCCAAGGTCTGCTTCAAGGAAAAATGCAAGGGAAGTGAACCTCAGAAATAATCATGGAACTGGAGGAGCTGGAGAGCCCAGAACATGACTGTGTGGAGCACACAGGTGTGTGGGGTGTCACACAGCCATGCCCAGTGAATCTGCAGGCTTGGCTGAGTTTTGTGGCCAGTGCTGGCGTCGTCTGCAGCCAAGAAGGTCCATCTGGAGGCTGCCAGCCCTCAGTGACTTTTCACTTGTCTGCTGGAGCCCTGGGCTCCTTGCTGTATATTAGAGGCTATCTCTTCCCCCTTTATTTACGTCAGCCAAGGGTGGCAACCAAAACAATTTAGTGATTTTAATGGGCTTTATTTGCAGCTGTAAAGCAGCCAAGGCTTCCTCCATAAAACAGAAGTGTTCCTGTGCCTTCACCAGACCGAAGCTAAACTGAGCACCCAGAAGAACAGGAAAGCAGCCAGGTTGTCCTTAGGGCTGCTTTCCCTGAAAGTGGGGGGACAGGGAGACAGAAGAAGGAAACGGATGGTTGGTCCACATCGGGTTACTTCTCTGTGTAAGGTTTAAGGCAGGGGGATTTCATTGCCTGCTGCCAAACTTGGTGTGTTTGGGAAACCTGGCCTGCTTTCTCCCAGTCCAGATTAACAGCTTGGTTTCACCTTTGTGATACACAACTTTAGCTCACGTGTCGCCAGGTTGCTTTTCAGCCTGCTCAGCTCCGGAGCTTGGCCCCAAACATGGTGGTCCTGGAATCTTTATTTAATGCATCCCTAGAGTGGGATGATGTTACACACGGGACATGACCTGAGGAAAGCCTTGCTGGGGACATGGTGCCTGCCACCAGATCGTGGCTTACAGGGACCCAGGCCACTCCGGCCCTACCTGCTCCAGGGCCTCCTTTCTATTGGGACCTTCTGTCTGCAGAGGACCAAGACACAGAAACTGAAAGTCACATGGCTCAAGCTCAGCCTAACATAGTCACTTGAAAGTGCCACCACAGCCTTGCCACCTCCAACCCCAGGTCCTGTCGACCTCCAAAACGACCCGGATGTAGCTCAGCGGAAAAGACTTCCATTCAGTCCTTAGCAGAACCAAGAGAAAGAGCGGGAGAGAGAAGAAAGCAATGCAACTCTAAAGCTAGCTGTGGACAAAGCAGAATGTCTCAGCCCTGCAGGACCCGTGGGAAGACAGTACTGAGGCCTAAAGGGTAGTGTCGCAGGGTATGTGGCCCAGTGTGGCCCGATGTCCCCTGAGAGCGCACGTCCTCAGCGCGGCCCTGGGCTGAGTGTCCGGCGCCAGGAGAGGAGAGGAAGGAGGCCTGTGGATGGGACAAGGAGGCAGGCACTGTGCGAGAAGAGGAGGCGCGGAGAAGTCCTCGGGCCCTGCCCTCCGGGAGAAGCGAGCCTGGCACCGCCCCAGACTTCCGTGTGCTGGGAGCTGTGCGCTCCCCGAAGCCCCCAACTTGGAACCGGTGCTCCCTGCAGGAGGCTTCCTGAGGATTCCCAGCCTGGGGTAACAGTTAGCTCCAACACGGAGGCGACTGGTGTCCGTGCAGAGAACAGAGGAATCGCCCAGCGGCTGAGTCACAGAAAGGGGCCGCTTGGCTGGGTGCACTTCTGTAATCCCAGCACTTGGGAGGCCGAGGCAGGGCCGTCACTGTGAGTTATAGGCCAGCCTAAACTGCATAGTGAGACCCTGTCTCAAAAGGACAGAAAAAATGCACAAACAAAAATTAGACTTCCATTAATGAATTTCAACATCTACATAGAGCATACACACGTCTCAGGTGAAAGAAAAGCTTCCTCGTCTTTACACCACGTGAAGCCCGAAGGAGGAGGCGAGGGCGAGGCGGGAGAGGAAGTAAAAATGCTCAAGACACTTTGCGCGCATGTGCTGCGCTAGTCACCCCTGTGAGTCATACGTTTACCAGCGAGCATAAATAAAATTTAAAACCCGGAAACTCTCTTTCCTATTCATTAGACTGAATTTCACTTCAGTCAGACTGTTGAATCAGAAAATCGATGGTTCCCTAACATTTTCTCTGCGATATTTGGAGTTTTTCATACACTTTGGAAAACTATCTCCAGTAGAGTGTCGTGATCGCAGACAATACAAACAAATTCAGTGGACGGAGCTCAGAGGCAAAGGCTGTTCTCAGGCAGACTGGAACCGAAGACTGCTGGCTGTGTGATGCCCTGCGGGACAAGCCCGGGGACACAGCGGAAGGATTCTTAGGACAGAAATGAGCAAGCGTGCATTTTTAAAAAGGTGCTGAGGAAATGAGAAACTTTTAGAAAATGTGCAAATGTTCCTTGTTCACTTAAACCTTTCCGTGGTTTTCACTGCAATTAGAATAAATGTGACGGAAAGATCAAGAGTCCAAGGCCAGCTGCACCCCACAGTGAAACCTTGTGAAAAGAGGCAGACAGACAGTAAGGAGGAGAAAGGGAAGGAGGGAAGGAAGGAAGGAAGGAAGAAAGGAAGGAAGGAACTAGTTACCAGCTAGGTACATGGTGTGCACCTATAATCCCAAGTGCTGGGGAGACTGAGGCAGGAAAATCACTGTTGCCATCCTGAACAACTCAGCAAGACCCTGTCTCAAAAGAAAATTAAATTTTAAAAGGGCTGGGCGTGAAGTTCAGTGACAGAGTGGTTGTCTAGTATGCATGGGCCCTGGGTTTGATCCCAGTACAGGAAACGCAGGTTGCCAGTGTGGAAAGAAGGAGGTTGGGCAGGATGGGAGGGGCCAGGTGGCAGCCACTAAGTTCTAGTCTATGGAGGGCTCAGTGCTGGGGCCCTAGAGAGTCGCAAGTGACTATGGGTAATGTGGGTGTGATACAGATTTCAATAAAGTGAGGAGAAAGGGTGCTGAATATTTTCTCCACGAAAAGGTCACAGATGTTTGAAGAAATACATGTTGATCACCCTTTGAACATTACACATTGTGCGTTTGCCTCAGGAATCACATATCTCCGAAACAGGTGCAAGTGGTTTGTCAATTAAAAATACTTTTTTTTTTTTTTTGTACTGAAGATTGAACTCACGACCTGGCTCTTGCCAGCCAGGTGCTTATGCCACTGAGCTAAATCCCCAGGCCCTAAAAATACTTTTAAAAAGTAAAGCATGTCCACCACATAGCTTGGATGCTAGTTACATAGTGCACATGTGATCAATGTTAGATTCACTGACTGGTAGTATTTAATCTTATGTAACTGAATATCCAGGTGTGGAATACTGCTTTTTCTATTTTGTAAAATTTTTTGTCTTTTTTTTTTTTTTTTTTTGTCTTTTTGAGACAGGGTCTCGCTATGCAGTTCAGGCTGGCCTTGAGCTCACTTTGTAGCCCAGGCTGGTCTCGAACTTGTAATGATCCTCTTGCCTCAGCCTCCCAAGTGCTGGGATTACAGGCATGAGCCACCACACCTGGCTATTTTGTAAATTTATTATTGTGCTACTTCAGTTTTTTGTACTGTCTTCAAACTGTGATGTGTGTTTAATCCTTAGGTGCTCAGTACCTGAAGCCTCTTCCAGCGGCTCTGATGGCCTTCCTCTCTCTGGGGTCTTCTTTGCTCTCCTCTCTCTTTTGGGTTTGGGACCAACCCCTCACCTTCATGGCCACTATTGTAGTCAGGGGTTGTGTGGGGAACAATTAGAACAGGACATGGAGTCTATAATATTATTTTTATGATAGCCACCCAGAGTTAACACAAAGTGCAGGAAATCTATCCACAACACTAAAGACATAGAATATTCAGCCAAGAGCCTGAATCCCACAGCAAGGTCCCACATGAGTCCAGATGAAGACCCAGAACACATGACAGTACCCCCCATGAGTCCAACTGGAGGTCTAGAGACCACAAGAAGGACTCACACTAACTAGTCTCTTTTATGGATCCGTGCTGGGAAGGCCCAAAGGTCAGCGGTGGAAGCCAGAAAGTCTATGCCAGCGGGGGTGAAGGAGCTGTGCTGGTAGGTTGAACATTCTACGCTGGAGCAGAGAAGTCACTCAAAACAAAGACCAGGGCTGTCCTGAAAACCACCACAGCCATCCTCAGCGACAGGGAGGCCCTGGGCTCCTCCAGTGATAAGCAGTCGAGTACATGCCAGGAAGCCAGTGTGACCAGGTCATCCTGGAGATTAAGCAGCACACGTCTTCCCCTCCGGAGGCAGGAAGCAATGCTGGATGTGAGGACCGGAGCTTCTCCAGGAGAACCAACGGCTCAAACAGCAACACGCAGGAGACTCCACAATGCCTCAGCGCCTCAATGCCTCCTTTCTCCTTCTCCACGTCTCTATTTATACTGGCAACTTTCCTCAGGTGGAACATCTATGCTCAGCACCATGGTGATTCAATTCAGCTAGCGTTAAGCTGACCACCAGTTTTCAATATATAACAGCCACCTCTGACTCTCTGACCCTCTTCCCAGCCTGCACTCTGCCCCTCTTTTTGGAGGCTCTGGTGACTGACATTTGCCTCCGACTCTTTACTACTTCTGCTCTCTGAATCATGCATGGCACATTTTCTAAAATGCATAAGAGCTATTTTCCTAGATGAATTATTTCAAGAATGACTATTGCTTGTATTATGTACACGCACTAACCTCCTGGGACAAATGTCATCATTATGCATTGTAAACATGTACCAATAAAACTAAAAATTTTTTAAAAAAGAAAAGAAAGAAAGAAATGACCAGTGCTTAAAAGACACTTATCAAATGACAGGGTAGTTCACCTAACACACATGCTAACGCCTCCCCATTAAAATTTGGTGAACTAAACTTGTTTATAGTAACTGAAAATTGTTCACAGTAATTTACAGAGAAATATATCTTTATCTCCAGTAACTATTGCTTGTTTTGGTTTGGTTTTAGTTTTTGAAACAGGACCTTATGTAGTTCAGGCTGGCCTAGAACTCACTATGTAGCCCAGACCAGCCTGGAACTCTTGGCAATCCTCCTGCCTCAGCCTCCTGAGTGCTATGATTACAGGTCTGTGCCACCACACTGGCTCAATGACTGGTGTTTGAGAAAAGGAAAAATTAGCCTCATTGAAATCTTAGAATGTTTTTAAAAGTCGAAAGAACCTGAAAGGCAGTGTGTTTTGTTTCTTTTTGTTCTGTTTTGTGTTTTGGGGTGTTTGTCGTTTTATTTTGTTAGAGTATGAGGGACTGAAACCAGAGCTGTCACAGTGAGCTTCCTCTCCAGACTTTCTTTTTCAGTTTTTATTTCAAGTCAGGGTCTCACTAAGTCACTAAACTGTCCATGCTGGGCTGAAACTTGCTAGTCTCCTGCCTCAGCCTCCCAGAGTGGTAGGGTCACAGGCCTGGGCCACCACACTTGGGTCCAAATTTTAACTGGATGCACGAGAACTGGAAACAGGTTCTAGAAGGAAATTAGGCGTGAAACCTTCCTAGGCAGTGGTCCTGGACACGAGTGAACACGCGCCCTTTTGTGGGGGAGGGGAGGTCTGAGCGGTCCCTTGGCCAGTGCTCCCGGCCCAGCCGGTGGGACCGGGGGCCCCTCGCCCCCCTGACCCCGCCTTCCCATGCGATGGAACAGAAAACCCGACGATCCCTTCTTCTCTGAAGAAAACCATACGTTTTCACAAAATCTTTGCCTTCGCTGGTGTTCTGCTTGGCTAGAGATGTCAATTATAGCCCAGGAGGCTAAATCTGGGCTGAAATGAAAAGGAGTCGAGTTCGCAGGCTGCCCTCACCCCAAGTGATAATACCCCTTCTCCCCTAAAATAAGAGACCTGCGTTTGCGCAGGGACCGGTGCGGTGCTGATCAGAAACCGGGGCAGCCCCCAGCAGCAGTGCTGCAGGGGGCTTTGGAGGTTGCGCCCCGCCAGCCTGAGCTCCCCCCGGACCCGCGTGGGGAGTCCAGGGCACAGGTAACCCAGACCCCCTGGAGGCGCGGGTAGTGGATTCGGCCTGAGGCCCAAAGTTTTCTGTTGTGAATTGAGCTGGGAATTTTTTCCCTAATGATTCTAAAAAAACAGTACATTTGCATGGTTTTTCTTACATGAAAAACTTAACATATGTAAGGAATGAAAGAGAGAAATAAGGAAAACGGGGACAGTACTGTCACACAGCTCAGGCTGGAAGCACCTAAACTCTAAAGGGCCCCATGCGTTTTATAGGGTCGTTAGCACATTGATCTGGTTTTTAATCTGTGTATATGATAATTACCTTTACAGATCCTACAGGGTGAAGGAGTCTGATGCTGGAATAAGAGGGGGGGTTAGGGGGAGAAAAAGGGAGGCGCGCGTACCAGTCCCCTGCAGCGAGTGTAACAGCCATGTCCTGCAAACCGGGACCGACAGAGGTCAAAAGGCCCTACAACCACAAGCGCTTACACGCCCTTACATTTACGAGTGTTGTGTGTATGAATCCTTCTAAGGAACTCTGGCAATGTTTCCAAAGCTCGAAAGCTACCTAGAAGATGGAAAAGTGCTACTTACAGCCATGCTTACTTTCAAGGTACAAAAAAAACTGTATTAGAATTCATTTCAGACAGGTGAGGTGGTTCAAGCTTGTAATCTCATCACTCAGGAGGCTGAGACAGAAGGATCACTGTGAGTTCCAGGCCAGCCTTAAGGCCAGGCTGCAGTACATAGTAGGATCGTGTCTCAAAAAAAATTTATTTTCAGGACATGGTGGTGTCATCCAGCTCTCAGGAGGCTGAGGCAGGAGGGTCACCATGAGTTTGAGGCCAGCTTGGGTTAAATAAGACCCCAGCTCAAAAATAAAAGAATAAAAAATAAAAAGAAAGGAAGGGAAAAAGAATGTATTTCAAAAATCATACAAAGGCACTAAAAAATTACTCATTTTTCTCAAAACTGTCTTTCCTTCAAGACCTCCGTGTGGAACACGCTGTTGGATTCTGTGGCAGAGGCGTCTCTCCTGGTGGTGAGACACAGTCCAGTATTCTTGTGTGAACACCGAATTCCCAATTTCCCCTTTGCAATGAACAGTAGATAATAGTGTTCTGTTTACAAATCTGACAGTTGATTGGTAGTTATTTTTCTAGTTCTATAAGACTTTGAGTTCTAGGAATGTTTGTATAATTCTCTTTTGTTGTTTGTTTTGGTTTCTGAGACAGGGTTTTGATGTGGGCTTCATATTGGTCTTAGACTCACTAATTATCCCAGGTGGGCCTGGAATTCGACAGGGACCCTGCTGCCTCGGCCTCCTGAGTGCCTCCATGCCCAGTCTAGGCTAGAGCGGCTCATGCTCAGCAGTGATTGCTGTGTTTGTGCTGTCACGTTGTTACAAGGGCCTGGGGTCTCAGCCATGATCGCTGTGCGTGTCCGCAGGGCGAGGCTCCCTCACTCCTGGCAGCCTGCTGGCAGGCACGGCGGGGGCTGGGCTCCAGCTCCTCCTCTGGGCAGGAGCCAGCGCTCAGGGACTCCTCGCTGACCCTGGGCCTCTTGAGGTGTGGACCGAGCCCCGCCCGCTCCCTGGGCCGCGCCTTCTCCTCTTCTGCTGCAGACCCACCTCAGAAGGGATCTGGGCTCCATGCTCCCCGGCACCGCAGGACCCCAGCCATTGTTGTCCACTCTGTGGCCTCCAGCACCAGCCCTGAACTCAGCGGGTCACCCCCAGGTCCCATCTAGCCAGGTTCCCAGGCATGCATGAAGCCGGTCTGCAACCCATAAAACACACATGGATAGAAATCCATCCAGCACGACAAGACATCACAGAGCAGACGCTAAAGAGGGGTTTTGAAACATATCTTTACCGCTCATCTTCTACCTCTCGTTTGGTGTTTTTGTTTACTGAGACAGGATCTCACAATGTAGACCAGGCTGGCTTTGAACTCAAGGCTATCCTCCTGCCTCAGCCTCCCGAGAGAACACCCGGCTGTCCAGTCTTGTCCCCTGTGCAGAGCCCTAACCAGAGGCCCATCTTCCCCTCACAGACCTCAGCAACGCTGCAGCCCCTCCTCCCTCACAGCAGATCTTGGAACAGCCACTCAGTGTCCGCCCCTGGGGTCACTGTGTGAGGCTGTCACCTTCCCCTCCTGAGTGTGGCAGGTCCCTGAGGCTGGCCCCTCCCTCCTGGTTACTTCTCTGTTTTTGTTACTGGAGTGTGTCTGCCACACGTCAGGACCTTGACCCTTGGGAAGCTGCAGCACATATGCTCTCTCTCTCTCTCTCTCTCTCTCTCTCTCTCTCTCTCTCTCTCTCACACACACACACACACACACACACACATGCAGCTATCTTCGGGTTATTTTGCTGCCCCTCCCCTGCCGCCTTCCTCCTTCACCTCCAGACCCCTTCCTGTACCTGCAGTCTCCCTCCATTTCCCATGTGGCTCTTTTAGTTTGCTCTTTGAATCATTCATACATGCTGGGTGTGGTGGCCACACTTGGAATCCCAGCATTGTAAGGGGGAGGAGTGGGAGGCTGAGGCAGGAGGATCCTTATGAATTCAAGGCCAGCCTGGATTACACAGTGAGGCCCTGCTTCAAATAAACAAACTAAATAAATAAAGAGTGAGCAATGACTTTAATTATTTCCCTCATCACCCCAAGCCCCCCACCACTACCGCCTGTGCTGCTGAGATGGACCCAGGCCCTAACACACAAGCAGCACATGCACTACCCTGAGGGACAGCCTCACCCCTCCCCATCAGGCTTCTGCGACTTCTGGGTGACCACGCTTTCCCCATCCTGGGCCCAGGGTCTCCAGGAATTCAGAAGGGGAATAGGTATTGTTTCCAAACATTAACGTGCTGTAGTGAGTTTACTCCATGCTCACTTTCTTCTCTAAAGATTCAGGCAGCGGGGATGTGGCTCCGTGAGAAAGGAACAGCGGGAGATGGTGGCGCACCGAGTTCAATTCCCAGCACAAAAAGAAAATGAATACTGGGAAGGAAGGGAGGAACAGAATCCATGGTGAGTGTTCCTGCTGGGTGAGCACCCCCGCTGGGCCGGGCGGGTGACCCCCAGACTTGGAGGAGTCTCACCTCTCGAGAAGCAGAGGACAGCTTTACTCTCCTCAGGCTGGCACACCTGCTTTCATTCTGAGTTTGGGTTTCATTAGAAAATCTGTGAATTGGAAACGAGAGTGCTAAATCTATCAAACTCCAGCCCTCCATACTTCACCAAGAAAAGGGGAATTCTTTCTGTGAGTTTCTGATGTTTTAAAAAGCTGTGGGGTTTTTCTTTTTGTTTGTTTTTGAAATGCGAGTCTTGGTCCTCCATTGATTACTTGGTCTCCTCTCCCTCCTCCTCTTCTACCTCCTCCTCCCCTAAAGAAAGCAGCCCCCCGGTGTGGTGGCCTTGTCTCCAATCCCAGCACTCGGGACCATAGTGAGATCTTGTCTCAAATCCAGCAAACTAACAAACACACAGGTCAAGCTTTCCAGTAGGTTATTGGAGCAGGGTTTTGAGCTACAGCCCTGGCTCCTGCATACTCATAGCAGACTGAGGTTAACACTCTGAGGAAGTATATTTTTACTGTTTTTTTTTTTTTGGATAGGGTCTCTTGAATTCATTGAGTTGCCCAGGAGGGGATCCAATTTGATCTGGGATTCTCCTGCCTCAGCCTCCAAGAGTGCTGCAATTACAGGTACACATTACCAGCCCTGGCTTCTTTCTAAACTTTTTGAATATCTATTTTTGATTTACTGCAGCCTGTACCTTGAACAGCCCTCCTCGCCCGAGGAGAGGCACCCTTCCCTTGGTGTGAAATGTCCCTCTTGCAGTTCCAGGCCCAGTACATGGTTTCTATGAGCATTTTAGGGTGTAAGGGGGTCCCGAAGGCGCCTGCAGGCTACAGACCATCTTTACCCAGGGGCGTGGGGACATAGCCCATGCCAGGCATGTCCTTGCCCTCATTTTCTGCTTGAACTATGATCTGAGACCTTAGAGAAGTGAAAGTCAGGGACCCCATGAACTGCTCCTTTGGGATTTATTTCTGCCATTCGCCTTGAGAATGTTTCATTTCGCCGACCCCAGCCTGGGTCAGGAGCCCAGTTTGTGGTTACACTGTGGACACAATTTATTCTCTGGGGGTGAAAGTCACTGGGAACTCAATGACAAGTGATAGGCTGTGTGCTGCTCAGGGCCACCTTGTGACTGATGATAGTGAGGACACCGTCATGGATGACAGAAAATGACTCCAACAGAGGCTGGCGGTGCACAGCTTTGCAAAGCGATTGAGCCCAGGGCGCCCCGCACTCTGGCTTCTGCACCATCTCTAGGTGCGAGGTCAGCCTGGGGTGCGGGGAGAGAACCACCCAGCAGTTCTGCTCAGCTTCCTTCCTGAGCTCTCTTCCTTCTCCAGGCATAATAGATGGATCAGTTTTAAAAGTTTAGACAAAATTTTCTTGTCTGAACTTTCACCAAACTACAGACACACAGTGATGGCTCCCTGCCATAGGGTGGTTATGAATGGTAACACTGGGCCAGTCAACTGTTAATAATTGCAAATGCTGGTGGGTTTTGTTTGTTTTTGTTTCTTCGAGTCTTGCTAACCGGTTCACCTTGGCTTTGAACTGGCAGTGACCCTCCTGCCTCAGCCTCCCCAGTACAGAGATCACAGGAAACACTGAATGCTTTTCTTTCATGCTCACACAGTCATTCAGTGCAGTGCTTCTCATGGTTGGGACTGCTGCTCCAGCCCTCTCCTGGGCTGAGTTCATCAGAATCAGCAGAAGAAGGCCAGGGCCAGAGAAGGGATCCTGTCTGCTCTTCTTCCATCGCTGGCAGACTAGCCAAAGTCGGAGGTGGCATCTGTGACTCCAGACAAAGCCAGGCCACCGAGTCTCCCTGGGTACCTCCTGCCTTTGCAGAGGAGCAACATCCCATGCTTGCCGGGAGCCAGGCAGAGGTGTGAGGCTGGGGATGCGGAGGGTGGCAGCCACGCAGGATGGGAGAGTGAGGCCCGAGCTGCCCAGGGGGCACTCGCCCTAGGCTAGGGCCCCTGCTCAGTGACGTTTGGCTGCCAAGTGACCAGGGCCACACCTTCTGGACAGTCTGATACCCTGAGAGGCATGTGTCCAAGCAGCTGCCAGGGAAGGTTTGTATTGCATTTCTTTATTCCCCAAGTGGAATTATTTTTCTAAAGAGACCAAGCACCCTGACTTTCTAGCACAAAACCGGAAACCACTCCAGGAGTGGTGGTGGAGGCCTGTGACCCCTCATAGGAGGCTGAGGCAGGAGGATGGTGGTGAGGGGGAGGCCTGAACTAGGCAGTGAGAGTCTGTCTCAACAAACAAAACTGAGCAAAACATTGGACACTAAAGAAATAGGGTGGAAAGCACAGGATACAAATTGAGTTTTAGACAGAATATCTGTGTGTACAGAAGACGCAGGGACGGCGATGCCATGCTGCAACAGACACTGCCCGCGTCACCAGGCAGACACGGATGTCACTCACTGCCACCCTGGCAGAGGGTGACACGGTCAGCCTGGAAGGATGGGCGCTTCAGAGGGGACCAACCGAGATTCAGGCAGCTGCCCACCTCTCAGACCCCAGCTGTGCAACTCGGCCCACAGTGACGATGACAGCGGCGATGGTGCTGAGGAGGTATCAGAGGACCACAGAAATTGCGGGCAAGTCTGAGCAGAACATTCCCGCACCGCTGAGAACTGGCAATAGCGACAAGGACTGAGAGGAAGATGAGCAGGAAAACTGCAAGGATAGTTTTGTAAACGTCCCTCAGCTTTGGCTGGCCGAGCTGAGGGGCGGGAGTCACACATGCAGGACCCTCGTGTGCTGCATCCCTGGATTCTGGCGCCCCTGCACCCCCTCCCTGGGAAGGGGTCGCACTGAGCATCTGTGGTCCTGACGGTGCCGTGGCATCCTGCTGAGAGGTGTGGCGGCCGATCACTAGCAGTGAAAAGCATTCATCACTACAGTTCGTCCTTAACCTGAGAAACGGTTCTCTTACAAGAAGCTCAGATATTAAGTGAGTCACCCAATTTGGGTCAGAATAAGGGGTGATTAGTGGGTTGTGAAATCTGAGTTTACGTGGAGAGCTGGTGCCCCCCAAATTGCGGAGACGGGCTTTAGTGGTGACTAGAACGCTTCTGGAGGAACAGCCACGGTGGTTTCCCCACTGACGACCCTGACACTCTCTTTCTAAAGGAACAGGGTTAGACTTCTGTGTCTTCATTAAATCAGTGCACATTGGACAGCTTCAGATTTGGGAATATAGGATATCAGCATTTACATCTCTTCCTTAGAAATATACAAATCGGCCAGCTGTGGTGGCACATGTCTATAATTCCAGTACTGGGGAGGCTGAGGCAGGAAGACCGCTGTGAGGAAGGAGGACTGCCTGGGTAACCTAGTGAGTTCAAGGCCAGTCTGAAGTGCATAGTAAGATCGTGTCTTGAACAACCAAACTGTTTCTTAATTAAATTAGCCAGATCAAATACAGTCTGAAAAAAAATGAAGTCAAAATCATATGAAGAAAAGTGACCGTGTCAAGGCCTTCAGAGTATTGTGATCTCTGGCTTCACAAAACAGTAGCCCATGTGACCAATATTAGTTTGTTAACAGAAAGGATTATGTCTACATGTCATCCATTGGAGGTTTCTTTAATTTTGTATTTTATTTTATCATTGTTTTGTTTCATTTTTGTATATTAATTATTTTTTCAATACCAGGAATTGAACTCAGGGCCTTATTCTTGTCAGGCAGGCACCTGTGCTGCTGAGCTATATCCTCAGCCTTGTTCTGTTTCATTTTTGAGACAGGGACTCTCACTATGTAGTTCAGGTTAGCCTCAGTGGCTCCAGCTGGCTTCAAACTCAGCAATCCTCCTGCCTCAGCCTCATGTGAGCCAGGACTGCAGGCATGTCCACACCTGGCCAGAGGTCCATCTAATCAGCCTTCCACTGGAACGCAGTGACCTCATCCTGCCTCAGCTGGAGCACCCTGCTGGCGAGGCTCCGTGTGGGCCTGCGGGGGGTGGGGGGACCCGTGTGTGTGTGTGTGTGTGTGTGTGTGTGTGTGTGTGTGTGTGCCCTGTTGTTATGAGAGCTGATTTTGCAGAGGCGGGGACACCAGGTCACGCCTTGCTGTTTTCCTTAAGCCATCGTGATTATCTCAGAGAAGTGTGTGCCACCACCATTCTGTGTGAAAGAGAAAAATCCATTTCCTGTCCTTCAGATGGGGAGGGAATTAAGAACGCAGCTGTGTGATAGCTGCTTCGGTACCACCAACGAGAACTTGCACTGCGGTGCTGCAGACCTGGCCACTTCTCAAGGGACAGCAGCCAGTGGGGGGGGTGCAGCCCGGAGGCCCAGGGGACCTGCAAACAGGTGCCATGCACCGTGCACCCTAGGCGACCCGGACCTCATTTGGGGACTTTTATCCGGTAAAGAATCAAGGACTCCTGTGTGCAGAGGCAGCGCTGCTATCTGTAGTTTAAGAAGAAAGAAGTGGTAAGGAATTTGATAACCATTCACTGCAGTCAAAACAGCAGATTGTGTTTTAAACAGAAATGGTCCATCCACACCTCCTGGGGTAAGCTCCGACTGGACTGTGCAATGAAGGGCAGCGGGAGCTCCCTGCGGAGTCTGCAGCCCCGGGGCATGTCATCTCTCCCAGGGTCACAACTAGGACAGCAGCTTTATAAACGCCACAGGACAGGACCTGACGGATGTCCCCTGCGGGAGGACCTTCGAACCTCACGTCTGTTCCTGGAAAGTCAGGGTGGCCCATAAGCACTGTCTGGTTCTTTCGATGCACAGAGGCCCTGGGGTCAGGGACAGGGTGGGTGTCGGGGCCAAGCTTCAGGGAGCAGCTCAGGGCCTGCTGCCTGACCACCTGCAAGCATCTGGACGGATGGGAAGCTCCTGCTACAGTGCAGGCCCCTTTCCAAGATGAAACAAGATGACCTAGAGGTCGGATTCCTAATTATGATTTAAACAAACAAAGGATCCTCACACGCAGCACAGGTCCTCATAGCCAATACCCAGGCATGTATCATTTGCAGCAGAGAGGCCCTGATTATGCGTATGTTCCTAGAGTCCAAGCCATGAACCCTTGGGGAAGTGGATGGTTCACTGCCCAGCACTTACCTGTTGCCCTGGTTAACCCTTGAGGCACCTGGCCCGTGTACAAGGTTTCATAGGTGGAGACACTGATGCGCAGGTTAGGGTGAGATGAGACCCCGACCCCTCCTGTCTCTCCAGTTCCAAAGGCCCGGCTCCCCACAGCTCTGCCAAAGCGTGCATGACAGAAATGCACCCTGGAACTGCGCTTCCTAGACTTGGAAATGAACCACGAGGGAACCTTTGGAACAGCTTAGGTTTTCAGGTTCATTAAGGATTGGGACCCTGCTGACACCTTGGTGGGCAGCCAGAAAAGATAGAAAGTTAAGTACAAGGGACATGCTTAGAGGAAAATGATCAGTTTTTGCTAGGCCTGTGCAAAAGGAGGAGGCTGATGGTTTTAAGAAAGAAACAATGTTTCATTAGAGTAACTTTAAAGCTGTTTCTTAGCAACAATGTGCCACTTCAGAAGAGTTTCTTTAATCATTTGGCAAAGAGGAAATAAGGTCATTTCATAGCATTAGGGAAAGACATGACTTTTATTTTCTTTGAAATGGAGGTCTCTCTGTGTTCCCAGGCTGTCCTAGAAGCCTTGAGTTAAGTAATCCTCCTGCCTCAGCCTCCAGAGTAGCTGGGACTACATGAGACTCTAAGGCCTAAAGAAATGACTGGGCTCTGTACAGGACAGGACTGAGGCCAGTCACCGCTGAGCCCAGACAAGATGTGCCCAAATAATCCATGCAAAATTTAACTGTGGTTTAGGAGAGCTTTAGAAAGATGGGGTGCCTGTCTCCCCCAAACCACCTGCAGCAATTCATCTGGGTTGCCTTGTTTAGTTCATCTTGAAAGAAAAAGAGAAAAAGGTGATGATAGAAAGATGAGCATTGAAAACAAGCAGAGCTTCGGACTAACAAAAAGAACAGCTGTCCAGGCAAGGGCAAAGTCCTCCTGTGGGACAGACCCAGCACTGTCCCCTGGGCTCCACTGCAGAGCTGAGTCTTCGCGTCATCTGGGTGTCCCGGGACAGGACCCTTCCTGAGTCAGGGACCTTCCCAGAAGCCACTTCGGAGCCCCACTGCGGATTCGGATTCAAAACCCCAGTGAGAGGAGCAGCAGCAGGGCGGGTGGGCGGGTGGGGGTGAGCACAGGTGACCTCGAGACCCACTGGCTCCAGTCTTGTCTTAAAGGGCTGAGCTTGGTGGACAGCGCCTCAGGGCTGCGGGATGCAGGAGTGACTTCAGGGGGAGAGGATGCAGGGGCTGGGGACCCAGAGGACACTAGGTTCGCACCCTGGGGGGCTAGTGGTGTGGGCAGGGTGCAGGGTGGGGCGCACAAGGTGTGCAGGTGGGGTAGGGCAGGTGAGTCCAGGGCCCCGGGAAAGCCAGCTAGGGACCTAGAGGACCTGGCACCCACACACATAGCCCCACAACCTCAGCCCCAGCTCTGGCCTGCCTTCTCTGGCCAGTGGATTCCTGGTCCAGGGGATCCCCCAGCTGTCTTGTCCCGCAACCCCTCCACACAGTAGGCCTCCGAGTGCAGGAAGAGGGGGTAGGAAGAGGGTTTCAGGGGGATGAGGAGGGGTAGGAGGAGGGGGCTGGAGGAGGCTGCAGGGGGAGGGGGGAGAGGAGGAGGGAGGGTGCAGGAGGGGGAGGGAGATAGAAGGAGAGAAGAGGAGAGAAACGGGTAGTAGG